>BGPR01008553.1:0-10894 GCA_013235015.1 Araneus ventricosus | reverse complement strand
AGTAAATCTATTTTTAAATGCATTATTTTCCAAAATGTTTTAATTAAAAATAAATTACTTATATTTTTCAAATAATTGCATGATAGGAAGCTCATAAAATGTTTTTCACCGTAAAATCACTGAATTCATTGGACTCAAGTTCGATCACTAAAATAGGGTTTACGATGTTTTTAATTAACTTAAACTGCGCACTTTCTGATATCTTGTTTAATATTTAAAACTAAATGCTACGCTATGAAAGCGCGTAATCAAGGTAAATATTCTAATCTCCTTGTCTGGAAGGGCTCCCTTTTCTGTAGTTGAGTTAATTAGCAGTAACCGTAACAAAGTTTGGATAAATTGAAACAGTATTTCATTTAAAACTATTATCTTAAAGTTAAAATTTTTAGCGCATGTACATTTTCTTTCTCTTCTCCAACTGTATATTAGAAAAGCAGATAATTATGGTCTTCAGTTTAATTTTAGAATGTTGTTCTATGTTATTAACTAAGATCTCATTTTTTACATCTAAAATTTCCGCAGACAAACATCTGTATTGGAATCACTTTCACGTCTTTAACATAAATTTGCATGAAAAGTATATATATTTTTCTTTGCCAGCCTCTTTCTTTGTGATAAGTTTAAAGCGATGGCTTGAAAATAAGAGAGATGATTTAGTTAGTTCTGATTAGTATTCAGTTTTTTTAATGAAACATTTCTGAAAAATTTTTGTAGTGATGTTGCAGTGAAAGAATTTTCTGCTTCATTCTTAATTATTTTAGAACAAAAAGGATTTAACGGTTGAGAATAAAATAATTAAATCTGTTGGTCACATAAAGTGCGGCTCAAAATTATTAGAACGCTACAGAAAATGTGTGACACTTTTTATTACGGAAAATAAATTTATTTATTTATATCTCAAATATATTAATTTTATTATTAATCCCATCGTATTCATTAGAAAAACTTCAATAACTCAAAATCTATCTCGAAATAAGTCAGACATAAACATTTTCATATAACTCTAAATTACGTGTTGTTCAAAATTATTTGAACGGTCAAAACTTACAAAGAAAAAATAATATAAAAATTTAAAAAAATACAATATCGGTGTATAATATTTATATGGGACTTCTTTGGCCTAAATCACTGCTTTCATTCTTTGATTCAGGCTATCAAGCAATTTATGCGTTGTTAAATGGCTGATTCTGCACCATTCACTTTTGATCGTCTCAAAAAATTGAGTTTTATTTCTTCTCTCTTCAAAAGGGAATTTTGGATTCAAAACTCATCATAAATTTTAGATGGGATTAAGGTCTGGTCTTTGTAGTGACCACTCCAGTATCTTAATCTTGTTTTTTGAGAAATAATCTATGGAAATCTCTGACGTGCGTTTTAGGTCATTATCTCGTTGAAAGATATACCGTCGACCCGCGCTTAAGATATCCGACTGTGTTCGGAGACAATTTTTTTGAAAAATAACTTATATATATATTTTTAATGTTATTTTTCAACTGCATATGTTTTAAAACTATGAAAATATTCTAAAATTAGGTTTTCAAAATAATATTTTTTTTAAAAAAGACTGAGAAATTTGAAGAAAAATGACTAAAATATTTGCCTTGCGCTAAGAGCCATAGACAAAATCAAATTCTAAATATACATAAATACTTGTAGGAGTACATTTTAATGACAGTTATCTGTGTTATGCTCTAAAATATTCTTGTACTTCAAAATGGTTTTGAGATATAGCTGAACATAGTTATACTAAACTGATAATTTTTCATAAAAAATGCTTTTCGTTTATATTTAAGCACTTAAAAATAATACTTGATTTTAAAATTGACTCTAGTTTTTAAAGGAAAACATCAAGCATATTACAGAAAACAATCTCAGAAAATTCCATATCGATATTTGAATAACTTTTTGAGAAATCATTGTTACGGTCGACAGTTTTCATCAAAAATAGCATTTCTCAGAAAAAAACATTTAAAGTTTTCACGCAACATAAAATAATGCTTACAGTTCGGTAATAAAACAGCTGTAACTCCATTTGTAATTCACGTAGAGTAAAAAGTGAGACAGTTTTAGAAAGCTGGTTAAACAGGCTACAACAGTGAGTCATAAAAAGTTTCTGATAATTTCATCAAAAACGACGATTTTAAACCAGTTGGATACCTTAAATTTCTGATGGATTTCTGCGGATTTTGGGACAGTATATCGCAGTCAGTTTACCGTTGATCATCACAATTTCACCAACATCTTTAGAGGGAAACAGCCTCTTACCATCAGATTTCCGCCTCAGTGTTTTACTCTCAGTAGAATATTCACCATTTTAAGAGCCTCACCTATTAGTCCCCACACTCTTTAAGGTTTTTTTTATCCCAAAACGTCATATTTGCTTTTGTATGTTCATGGAAGACTGCCCCGGAATCGCGAAGCCTTTGAAAACTGCTCTTTTGAAAAGACCAATCGCATTGCCACGTTTTGTTTTGAGATGTATTGAGATTGCATGGTCTTTTTCTTTGAATACAGCTTATCATCTCAGAGTGTTTGATTATAAGACAACTGTTACAGCTGACACATTCAATTTCAAATCTTTCATAATACCTCTTGACGATATATGGATCTTTTTCTCTGAAAATCTTACATTCATTGAGTCTTCTCGTGTACTTGGTTTCTGTCTCGCCCTCTCGATGGATCCTGTGCCCCAAATTTTACATTTTAATAAATTGTGTTCAATGATCTCAAGTTGTTCACCACATGGACAGCCTCCTTCTTTGCCGAATAGTCAGCAGCAGATATGAACGATTTCTGCTAACTCAGCATTTGTGGAACCTTCCATTCTACAATCGCTGCGGGGCATTGTTGAATGACGTTTTTCCGTGCAGGAGTTTTATTGATTTTCTTAAAGATATTTTTAACGATTTATAAATGAGTTTTCGACCTAACATTGCAATCTTATCCAAAGTCATCTTTGAGAAACTTGCCTCTCATAGAAGTTTGTAAGCGTGTCGGTAGTGAATCTCTCTGAATATTGCACTTCTATGAATGGTGCAGTTTTCAATTAATATGCATCATGGCTATGATTGAATTATTATTTTATGGCTAATTGCTTATAATAGATACTGGAACTTCGATAACCCCTTTCGTTTTGCTATGATCTAAATGCATGCAATCAGGAATTGGAGCTCTTATGACCTCTGTTTATTTCTCTCCAGTGTTCTGAATACAGCGTCGAACTGAGACAGTGAAAAAAAGAGTTTGCCTTCTAAGAAAAAAATTAACCGTTATAACATATGTGTGATTTATACATTTCTTTTGAAATACTTTTATACCTTTGTTAGATATATTTATAAAATATATATGTCTTTACCCATCTTTCGTTACTTACTATGCACGTTAACTGACGCAATTTTTAATTACTCATCTCCTTAAATGAATGATGATAATACTTGAAACTCCGATAAACTGTTTCTTTCCAAAATAAAAATAAGAGATTACCTTAGAAGCTTATTTTTATGTTTATATCTCGTGTAGAACCGGACAGAAGTAGCTACAAAGGTACGGCTTGTTAAAGAAGAATTTAGGAAGGAGTACAGTGAGATTTTACACAAATGCCATCGCATTAGGGAGCAAGAAATTTGAGTCATTGTTTCCAGTGAAAATTTTGCTGTTTATTTGTGATACTAAAACCTTGTTTCTTCTTTCTTACATATTGTGACAAATTCGTCTTGTGGGTGTACGTGAATGCAGTCCAATAAGCAGGATTACAAAATAAAGCTCTTTATTTCACAGGTATTCTAATCAAAGAAACGTAACACAAGTATTAAAACAGCACTTGTAAAAAATTCACAACAGAGATTACCATTAAATCTCAACACAGCACTCAAAGGTTTCTTATTAGCTCACCAGCTTTCTTGCAGATCAAAATCCAACTGACTCTTCTTGGCTTGAGAGCTTGCCTTTTATACTTTTCAACAGGAAGTGACTTCATTACGTAGGAAGTGACATAATCTTTAGAAAGTTCATGAAACCAGTAGAAATATGTTGAAAGTTCCAGGTGCTTCTAGAGAATTCCTCTTGTCGCCAAGTCGCCAAAATGGTCGCCAAATTTGTCGCCAAGATTAGCATCTCAGGGAAACGATTTTATAGCTTTGTAACAATATTAAACTCATAGCTCTTTGTCTGACCTTCTTTAAATTGGCGATAATCCTTTGCACCCAATTTTTTATAATTAGCTTCCCATTTTGGACATGTTAATGGGACTACAAATCATCTCGCGCAAAAAATATTAAAAACCTGTCTTTAAAGATTATTTTTAAAGCTTTTACTTATTTCCTGCTCATAGAGACGGAAATTTGTAATCGAATTTAAAATCTTTTCCTGATGTGCTACTGTTTTAAAACTTTGTACCTTCATGTGTTCCCTTGAAAACACATTGTTTTAATATTTTCAGAACCTAATTATCAGTTAATCGCTCAATTTATTTCAATTTTTATTAAGAATGGCGCAACGTAATTGTGAATTTGGAAAAATGTCGACTTAAAAATTCCATAATATTTACAATAATGAATTACAAATTAAAAATTATAAAATAGGATTTAACTAAAATAAAAAAAGTTACTTTTTAGTACTCTATAAAAGGTTTGTTTTCAAAAACAACTTTTGTTAAATTTACTTTGCTTCAAACTATATATTTTTTAATTGATACTCATTATAAAACTACTAATCGAAACATTATTAATACCAAGGCTACCATTTAGTGAAGAGACTAAATTTTTGGAAACAGTTTTGCGATTAATTTTTCCCATGATGAAATTATAAGACGAATATTTAGGCAATCAAAGTGATTTATCCAGTCTGTTTACCATCAGGGCTTTTGTGTGAAACCTTCGTTTTCTGATAGGAAATCTATAGACCGCGAACTAGTGAATCAGAGAAATCTAACATTGGTTGAACAACCTCGGAACTGTTATCGGTTAAGTTGATTTTCCTAATTGCATACGTCTGAGTTGTCACATCGAAAGGGCCTAAATTGCATTCTGGTCGTTTCACGAAGCCTTCTAATTGCGTGAGAGGCTTCGTGGCTCATATTCGGCGAAATCAGGGAAGCAGCATCGTCTGGAACCAATGTAGCATTTGCATAAATTTTGTTGCAGTCTTAATTTTACTATGAATTTATATTTGTGCGCCATGATTTATAAATTCAAGTACTTAGTAAATGTCCCTCACGATCACGCACAAAGGAATTAAACGCAATTCGCATGATTTAGAAAATTTTGCAGAAGATAATTAGGCCTCATTACTATATAGAAGGGACTGGAAAGAGATCATAAGATTTCAGATTGATTTCTTCAGTTTTGAAGAAGATATTTTATTGAAAGAATTATTCTGTTGTTATTAGCGATACTACTACCAACACTTTTAAAATATTACCTTAAGAAATTACTGATTTAATAGATGTCTTACTGTATGAATTACTGTATGAAGTACCACCGAATAAGTAAGCAGGATCTCGCTTCCCCTGGGGGTATAGTAGTTAGGATTGTGTTACCTCCCTCCAGTGATAGTATGTGCATCCTACGGAGGGGTCTGGCCGTGGCCGGTGAGGGCTACTAGGACTCCGATCTCAGTACCCGAGCTATTGCCGCTGGTGTCGTTCAGGACTCCAAATGCTTCTGCAGGGCGGGGGTAACACGGTTTACGGTCATTGTATGAATACATTTATTATAATATTCAATGTATGTTCATATTATCTTGAATGTTATAAAATGGATTCATGAAATAAAAAAAATACGCATATATTAATAAAGATATATTTTATGCAACGCGCACAGATTATATGTGCTACTCAGAAAGATAGTTCCATAACGTATGCCTCAGCTGCGTTTCAATTGCATACCCTCCGCGATTTGTTCGAATCATCTGCAATATAGAGACGCCATTGTTCGGAAAGACAGCGTTGCAGATCTTTAGAAATGGGTTACGATAAAGTTTAAACAAATCGATACGTCCTGCAGCTGCAATGTAAAGATTCATTACAGATTTTGAATGGAAAATATTCCATCTTTTCGGCCCAGACCTCTCTACATCTCACTTTTATATATTTTTACAAAATTAAGATTTTCCTTTTTGGAAAAATGTTCCAGGATAACAATACTGTGAAATAAGCTGTTACTTTTTGGTTACCATGACAGACAGCATCGCTCTACGATACGGAGATACCAAATATGATGTATTTTCCTGCCAAGTGTTTCAACATGGATTAAAATTATTTTTAAATATAGTTGAAGGCATGCATCTCAATTAACAATAAAATGTTTTGTATTTCAATTTTGTATGTTCTTTTAATTGTCCAAATGAACTTACTTTCTAAATATCCCAAATACATTAGTTGTTTGATGATGATTGGAAGTAATTGACCGACAGATGTATGTTTAATCTTATCAAAATGGAAACTAGTTATATATTTGAATGATAGCAAAATATAGCGGTCTTCTGAGAAAATGTATTTGCAGAAATATATGCTATTATTGAATTATTGACAATAATAAAAAATGATAAGGTGTCAATATTAATTCCAGACGAACATATTTATCTTTAAATATAATATTCCACCGTAATATAATAATGAACAATAACACAATGCAAATAAGTATTTGCCTTTAGTCTTCTTTTTTGGGATTTAGAACCTAAGTTTATGCTTTTCATTTGTGTAACAATTCCTCTAAAATTTGGAATATTAAACAAGTATGCACCTATTTATAAGAGAGATATTTTACTTTTTAACTACCTGAATGTGCGTATATTATCTAATTTTTGTATCAATAGTTAATATTTGCGAATGATAGATGTAATTTAATAAACAAGTGTTTGAAACTTTAGGTTAAATAAACTTTTCCCAAAACAAATTATATATTACTTCATTGCCAATCATTTCTTTTATTTTACAAGCTATTTCCAAAATCATCTTAATCTTTGGAGAAATGACTCATGAATTCTAGTTATTTCATTCCAAGTTTATTTAGGCCATCAGATGTATCTAGAGCTGCAGTAGAATTAAATTTCACCTGAACAATCCACGTGTCTTTCATCTGACAGTTTCTGTCAAAGCAATCTGATCCGAGAAGCTTTAGTCTACGGAAGATGCGATATTGTCTTATCGCCTGAAGTATATTAGTGATACAATTTCAATCTAACATTGTAAGTCAGAACCACATACAGAATGGTTTATTGGATATTATTTTCAGCGGATCAGTTAAATGCTGGTGTCTTTTAAATTCCACAAACTGAAAATCTTTGGTAATGGTGATTATAGATTTGTCTCTTATACAGGATTTCCGCTCTAAACGTGGAACAATAACTGATTTCAAAACCGCTAGACATAGGCATTTACAGTAAAACACCGTTTACACGTTTCTCATTTATACGTCGTTTATTTGTATCCATTGTAATGATAAAATACTTCGTTTATACGACGCAAATCTTTAGTTATACGTCGTTTTCTCCCCCTTCTAAAATATGACAATTTCGTCCTTTGTTGTATATGAACAGCGATAAAGATACTACGACTTCGAAATTATTCACAATTGATGAACTAATAAAAGACAAATTGTCTGGTGCCAATTTAAGCGATGATGAAGAAGTTGTTCCGCCTTTCTTTATAGACGCAATGGACTCCACTGGAAAACGTCGAACTTATTTCTTTTGTCAAAAGGTTAGCGAAAAAACATTCCATGAACTAAATTCGATTCATAAAGCTCACAGACAATCAGCACGTCAGACGACGATTAAAGATTTTTTGAATTAAACGCCCACCTGCATGCACATAAATCGGGTAAGGTATATATAATTAGCACTCAATATATGCAATAAAAGTATGATTTTCCTCACTTTTATGATAAATGTTTAATTTAATAATTGATCTCCATACTATGTAATATTATACTGGTACTATCTTAAAAAAACCGTTAAATTTGTAATAAATATTTACTAGAATTTCGACTATACGCCTTTTCATTTATACTTCGTTTAACGTCAGTCCCTTGAAAGACATATAAACGGTGCTTTACTGCACTTCCAACTGAAAAAAAATGTTTTAAATGACTTAAGGAATTATATTTTATACTTTTTGAGTACATAAACGTATTTTTGAAAGAAATTACGAAGTCTGGATTTGTATGCGGTTCCCCTTTACTAGTATTCGTATTTAGCAAAATATTCTCGACGCACAAACATTTTAATTTTTCACTCTTCTCAGACTGAAACCGACCAGGTTATGAAGCTTTCATTACAGCTGTATTAGATGACTTTGGACCATTTCAAAGACCGCGTCTATGAAAATCTGCCAAATAATACGCAGAGCTTGCTAGACGCGGCTGCTGATTAGTTTAAAATTATTAAACTCAAAGAA
Source organism: Araneus ventricosus (assembly GCA_013235015.1). Taxonomy (NCBI): domain Eukaryota; kingdom Metazoa; phylum Arthropoda; class Arachnida; order Araneae; family Araneidae; genus Araneus; species Araneus ventricosus. Next base: position 2,499 of record BGPR01008553.1, on the reverse strand, counting down.
AGCTCCGTAACTTGTCCAGTTTTCTTCGCGGAAGGATGAAACTATTTTTGTTTAAAATGCTAATGGATGAAGAATATTTTTCTATATATGATTAATAGAATCGGAGGACCGTGGGAAACTTTGGACTTTGTAATTTTTTGAGCTCCGTATTTTGGTGCTCAGAAAGCATAAAATTTGAATCTTTACATCATTTAAAGCATTTTTTCTACTGGAAGTTTATGCCCATTTCTAACGGGTTTGAAATTAGATATTGCGTTACGTTTAGAAGGGACGCACTATATATTTAACAGCATTTCAGATGTTTGCTTTATATGGATATCTGTGGTAATATTGCATCAAGGCGAATTTTAAGAAATATATCTAGCACGTAATGCGACAAAAACGTAAACATTAAAAGACAAGTTGTTTTCAGAGCTTATTCGGCTTTCGCAAGGATCTCGAGTAGCAGCTACTCGTTTTCACTCTTGAGAAAAATTGGGCACATTTTAAAAGTGACTTCCAAAAATGAATGCCATGCCTTTATGTGTATAAATATACTCAATATTTTTACTCGAAATGTCACTGAAAAAATACTTTTTGATACAAAATTTGATATTTCTGATGAACAAAGATGAAAAAGACTAATCTACAGATTTAATCTAAATTTTTTTCAAACTTAAAACTTATACTTATGTAGGTTTTGTTATATATTTTAATTACTAAGAAAATGAAAAGTAAAGACATTTAATTGCGAAATCCAAAACAATTTAAACTTTTTAATTTTTATTTAGATGATTTGAGACCATTTTAAAGAACGCGTCCATGAAGATCTGCCAAGTAATACGCAGAGCTTTCTTGACGCGGCTGCTGATTAGCTTAAAATTATTTCAAAAATTCGACTTCACGACCTCGGTAATCTCCACGTTTGAGATCTCCACGAGTCCGAGAAAAGTATTTTTAAAATCATGTCTATCTGTTTATCTACGAACGCAATTACTCCAAAAACGAATCTGCTTGTATTAAAATTATGCCTATCTGTTTATCTATGAATGCGATGACTCAAAAAACGAAGCCACCTGGACAGGCGAAATTCGCTCTGTCAGACTTGAACCTAAATTGCAAATCCGCAATAAATTTTGGATAAAATCCGTCATAGAAAATTTTGCCTTTCACACTGTAAGCACAAATACGCAGCAAGCTAGATGGTCAATTTTAGCACACATAAAAATTGTAGATATAGTTTGCGACTATTTCTGTCGAAGTTTAAATTATAGATTTGTATCAGCTTGAAAATCATCAATGAGCTTCCATCAATTGAGCTAATCAAAATGCATTCAATGATGTATTATTTAAATTTTTCTAATGAGCTGATATCCTTCAAATTTTTTTTTGAAATAAAAAGGCGAAATCGGGTAAGATGACGTATTGGGTGGAGGGTAAGATGAGACAAACCCCTCCACGCTCATTCAGGAGCTCGTCGTGCTATTTGAATGCCACCTGCTCTTCCTGCAACTCACTGGCACTCCAGTAAAAAAAAGCATCTCATTAAAAAGGAGACAGAGGAAGACTGACAGATGAACAAGGCTGAAGTTAATAAGACTAAACGCAACAAACCTTCTAAAACTTCTACAAAAAGAAGGAAGTAGATAAGTAACACCTCGAATTCTAATGTTCTGAGTCTGAAGACTCAATTGATTCATTTGAATTTCCTTACGTTGCGCTAATGACAATCTGAACCCAGAAATCCTCGATAATGAAGAATACATCATTTGCAGTGAGTAAGGAAACACGGAATTGGGATTCCACTGTTTTACGTGCAATCTCTGGCCCCATTCCACCTGTACTGGCTAAGACAAAATCTAAGCCCATGGCGATGCGATTTTTGTAATTGATTTCATTTCTTAAGGTTTAAATCTTTAATTAATAAATTCGTTGATATTAATATATTAATAAATTAATTGATATAAATATATTAATTAGTATAAAATATCAGGGTCCGAATTTTTTGATTAAGAGTTTGTAGCAGCATAGATTCACTTTCAGATTTATGCAAATTAGGTATTCGTCATCTTACACGCACAGTCAGGTAAGATGACGAAATTGACTTTTTTTCTAAAATGAAATTTTGGGGTCTCAAATTTGAACATAAAACTTTAAAAAAATATCATTTTAAAGTAAAAAGTTGAAGAAGATTTCGGCGAAAAAATAATCCTCCAGCAACGAATATTGAAGTCAGGAAAAATCCCCAAAGCTTAAGGTCGCCATCTTACCCGATTTTCCCCTACTCCGTACCACGAGAAGTACTCCTATACTACTCCGTACAACGAGAAGTACTCCGATACTACTCCGTACTACGAGAAGTACTCCAATAATATTCCGTACTACGAGAAGTACTCCGATACTACTCCGTACTACGAGAAGTACTCCTATATTATACCATACTACGAGAAGTACTCCGATACTATTCCGTACTACGAGAAATACTCGGATACTACTCCGTACTACGAGAAGTACTCCTAT
>BGPR01008552.1:38697-62832 GCA_013235015.1 Araneus ventricosus | reverse complement strand
GCTTCCATATGAAATAAAAATTGTTGAAATCGGTCCAGTGGTTGGGGCTAGATGACTCTGTCAAGGGTTTTCCCTAAAGAGCATGTGCATTGGAGAAGTGTTTTTTGGATTTATCTCAAAAATAGAGGGTCGTGGAGGAGGGCAAATGACCATTGATGACATATCTACACATCATAAGCTTTCATCTACACTATTAAAATTCGAAGTTAAACATATGTATGTATCTATCTATGTCCGGCTATCTTCTCACGAATCATTGAACGCGGAAACGAGCCGAAAGTAAAAAAAAAGGGGGAAATAATCCAAGGAATCCATTTTGACCATTTAAATTCCAAAATTATAATTAGTTAAAAAGATATTAATTAAGAACGTCAAGATGAATGAATATACCGTGCTGCCATCTATCGGCAGAGACAATTTTCTTTTTTCCCCTGTTATGAAACTTTCTCATCCGGTGTTCTTCCATTTTTTTATTTATTTAACGGAAGCTAGTTTGTATAAAAAGTTTTATGTCTTTCTTTTTTAGCAATCTTTCGTGTTTTAATTTATAAACATCGGAAAAAATCGTTTTCTTCCACTTTTTCCTTTCTTTTTTTGTCTTACGGTCTTAAATTCGTAATGTTTGTTGGGAAAAGTATTTTATAATATATTTGAAAAAAACGGAGGCTGGCATATGAAAAAATATGGATTCCAAGGCCACACGTGACCTCACTTCTCTCAGCCAGGAAATATCGCATTACTCGAGATAGCCTTGCAACGCCGGGCCACGCAGCTAGTATGAAATAAAAATTGTTGAAATCGGTCTAGTGTTTGAAGCTCGGGAACTCTGTCAATGTTTTTCCCCATAGGGAATGTACAGTGGAGTAGTGCTTCGATTTCTTTCAAAAATGGGGAGTGGGGAGAGACAGGCGACCGTTGATGACATATATAGAAGCCATAAGCTTTCACGTGATATAAAAATTGTCGAAATCGGTCAAGTGGTTGGGGCTGGTTGAATGTCTGAAGGCTTTACCAAATTATTTTAAATACATAGATTCCTTGCATTACTTTCTACATTTAGAAACACACAATTTTTTTTTAATAATTTCTGAACTACTTTTTAACTTAGCGGCAAAATCCTAAAATTATACACCTAAAATTTTCTATAGTATGGAAGACTTTTCAGTTCTGTTTATTTAAATTAAAGTAGGACTGCCGCCATTACTACCGACTTCCGGTGATAATGCTAAGTCAATAGGAATCTTCAAAATTTCAACACTCTGTTTGACGATGTTAAGTAATATTTTAAGCATATTTTTCTAATGTTATGACTTAAGGATATTTTGAAAATGTTAAATTTCACTTCCCTATTGCTGTAGTTCTAAATGTTTACTTAAAATGAGAGCCTAATTTAGTGAAAAGGCTGTCATAATTGTTCGTTATCGCTTTTTTTGGAGACGTCTAAGGCTTGTTTGGTGGTTAAATATTTAATCATACGATTTAGTTCATTACAATAATTCCATTTGGAGTTTAGCCGTTTTGAGAGCTTTTTTTTAACCGATTTAAATAATAAGGATTGAGCAAACTCAAAGAACACAGAATTCAACGCTTTGTGTACTAAGAACTGATTCGAACTTGGCGCAATATTCACTTTATACAATTTCCAACAGGATTTGGCGATTGCTTAAATAGGAGGAGGACCGGAAAACGGCCTGTGAATCCGAAATAAACAAACCATAAAACTCGTTCATAAAACAAAAATTAACTTCATATTTTCACCTAAATCCATTAAATATATTCTGTTTTATGACAACATAGTTCAGAGACCATCGGTTGTTTCTTGTTTCAAAGTTTTCCATAACTTTTGATACTCATGACAATTTCCCTGGTAGCACGATTATTGAAATGAAGACTTTAAAACGGACAATAATAGGTTATATAAATGTCCCTTTACGTTTGAAATATCATCCCAAGTAGTGTAGATGTTTAAGTTCCAAAATTTTAACTCGAAAGTTGCATGTCCATCCTTGCAAATGAAATGGCGCCACTTCTTTTTCTTGTGATTGCCTGCATGAATGAACATGCCGATGATTTAAATTTCGCATAATCTTTTTTAAAAGTTTAGAGTATGATATATATGTAGGATGGGCGGAATTAATTCTAGCGAAAGCTGGGTAATTATAGGTAACCTATAATGTTATTTTGCTTTGTCTATCATCTAGGGGAATGATGTTATTAGGATAAATGAAGAAAACTTTAATGAAAACACAAACATTTATTAAAAGACATTAACAGACTAAGAGATTACAGGGAAGGACGTAACACATATTGACAATTGTATTTTCATAGAAAATTTAATGATAAGATAGTCGTTACATGTATCTAATTACGCAAAATGATGACTAATACTTCTAGATATTACATATTAATTACGCTTAGACAAATCAGATAGTTTTCTTGAAAGTACTTTAACTACTTTAAATTAGACGGTCATTCTTTAAAGATAATGAATAGGGTTAAGAAGATAGACGCTTAAGCTAAAGTTCAGATTCCTTACGCAGAAAGAAACACGGTATGTACCGGCTTCACTGTTTGCTGCTATGCAATCCTCTGACGTCTGACGAATGCAGCCCCAAGATCAAAGATGTCTGCCTTTTTAAGCTACACCTATTCATGTGAACGAAATTCCACCTCAGTATCGCCATTCATCGGGAACTATCTGATTTACCTTTATATTTGATAGTCAAATTAACGAAGTACATTCTATTTGACTTCAAACTCTTTTTGAAAAATCTATGTTATGGGGCCGTTCAAATATTACGTAAGCACTCTAGGGGGGGGGGGAGGGGGTTTGCGATATGCTTATTTTTGCTGACAAGGGGGGAGAGGGAGTATGAGTGATGCTTACGTAAGACATTAAAATCACTTTATTTTCGAAAATCTCTTGTAACTTGCACAAATAATTTAATTTTAAAAAATTAAATTTGAAAAAAAAGTTAAATTTGACAAAAAAGTTAAATTTGACAAAAGAAAATTAAACTTGATTTTTGTAAGCTTAAACTTGAAATTATAAGGAAATTAAACTTACATTTTTTTTTATTCATTTTAAGCCTAGTTGGAGTTTTTTATTTGAATAAGTCCTAAAATTTTTAAAATTAGATTATTACTGTTATACGTTTTGTAAAAAAAAGAACGGGAGGGGGGTTGCAGTTTGCTTACGTAATTATAAGAGGGGGTTTGCGATTTGCTTATTTTTGCTGACAAGGGGGGAGGGGGGGGTCAAAAAATACCAAAAACATGCTTACGTAATATTTGAACGGCCCCTATTATTAGAAAACTTTAAAATAACTCCTTACCTAACCTCTTTTCCTCCATAATCTTCAGCTGCTCTAAATCAAACCAGCGGGAGTGGTTTGATTTAGAGCACTCCCCTAAACTTTCTCGTATACTTTCAGACAATGGTGTCAACCCCAAGCCAAATCCGCATAAAAATTGCGGACTTATGGGAAGGTCCGAAAGTCACGAGAACTCCGATTATTGCCTCAGAGACAGTGGCAAAACGTAAAAACAACAAAACAAACGAACTAAAATACGTTAAGCGGGAGCAGCATGGGCCAAAACGGAGAAAAAGGACCCAAAACGGAAGAAAAAGCACCAAGCAGGTGTTATTACGCAATGCATGAAACGAAACGGAACCAGAAGCCGGGGCTGCGTTAGATAGACCAGTACGCATGCGCGTGGAGAATCGGATTTAAAAAAATGAATATGTAATTTGAACACCTTTTTTAACCGATTGACATGAAAATTCGACACAAATCTACGATTAAGATTAGAAGGCCACATACAAAATCTCATTTATCTTACTAATTTTGTTAAGAAGTTATTAAGTTCAAAAGTACGCGATTATGCCGCCCGACAGACAGTCAACCCTTTGACGGATTCGGCCCAAAAATTTATACGGGCCTACATTCATGATGATAAAACTGTGCACCGAATTTTATCCATATAGCTATTCAAGTTTTTGAGTTATAGTGTTCACATAAAGTGGACAGACAGACTTTCCGCTGACGGATTTTGTCCAAATTTGGTAGGAATCTATAAATAATGTGTCAAGATCACATAATTTTAATTCCGGTAGTTCAAATAGTTTTTGAGTTATCGTGTTCACAGACAGACACACATAATTCCAAAATTCTGTTTTTCGGACTCAGAGAGTTCTAAAACGTGGAGATTCGACAAAATCTCGACTTGGAATTTTTTTACGATTACAATACTTTCTCTTTATATATTTCGTATACCAGAAAGTAAAAAATATAAATATTAGTTTCGAGGAACTTTAAACTATTCCTACAGAAAAAATATTATATCGAACAGAATGTAAAATACCTATAAGTAACGTTTTATTTGTTTTGACACTACCGCGAAGTAACGTTTTATCCTCAAGTACAGTAGCTGCAAATTACTCTATACATGAAAAATTTTTTCCTTATAATATTCCTTGCATTATTTTCTACTTTTGCTAAAACGAACAAAAGTTTCTTAATTTTTTCTGAACTTTTTTTCAATTTGAAGGTATAGTCCAAAAATTGTATGCTAAAAATTATTTATTATTTCAAAGAAATTGGCAACCGTTTTTCCTAAGTCTATTAATATTTTTGGCTGCATATTGAGAACACTGTTTACCGACATTCGGTTTTTTTTCTGGTATCTCATAAGATTTTGATACTCATGCCAATTTCTATAAGAACCACCTTTCTAGTGTATTTGGTGCTCATTGCACTGATCACAGCAAGCCCTTGAATAAAATTTCCTGGCTATTTCCTTAAAAATTACATCGCTGCTTAAGTTTTGCACGCCAGCGTAAATCTTGCTTAATATTTTATACACACATCTAGATTGTACATTTATTTTCATAGTTTATATCTGTTGCAAAACATAGCTAATGTCATTCTAAGTCTTTTTATTTCCAATAGATAAACAATAATTTCTGCATATCTCTCAGTCTACTATCTAAAATTTTAATATGAATTTTGAATTTCTAGACATTTACTTTTATCACTACTTTAAATGGTCCTTTGAAAGTTAAAAATAATTATGTAAAGTAAAAACGCCGTTTCTTTGGGTATTCAAGCAAGCTTTGCTTCACACCAGAATAACATTTTAGTTTAATGCTGAGATATTTTACATTTTTATATGATCTAATTTTTGCAAGTTAGATTACAAAATATTCCACTTACATCTTCATTCTGGCATCTGTTACGGATTATACACAGATGGCGCTTTTGAACATCTTGAGGCAACAATATATATAACAATTAAGTTAGTAGCTTGGCTTTGGACAAGCTTTAGCCAAGTTAAATTACTTTTGCTGTAATATATGATATTTTAATTTTTTAACTTTCTTAAATTATTTTTAACGACACCTCATTTTAATTACTTCTACTTCCATCGTAATGAGCGCACTACAACTTTCTTTTCGAGTCACAAGTCTTTTCCGGGGAAATTCCCTTCTCTGGGTACTTAAACTTTCTACGCATTCCTATCTGCCCTTTTTGACTCCAACATGTAAACGAATAACAACGTCGCGCTGCTTCGCGCGTTAACTCTGGATTACTGGTCACAGAGCTACGTAGAAACTGAATCCTTTACCCATGAAGAAATAATCTAATATCCTCAATAACTGAATAAAAGAAGATTAAGCCAAATATTTTCTCTTTCCTCAAAATGGACTACGCCTCACCTTCATTAAAGCATGATATTATATATATATATATAAAAGTTTGCAAAGGCATTCCTTGGAACTTAAATGGCACCACTGAAATACATATGCAATAGCATCAATTATTATGCATTAGCAGAGTGTGGATTGAGAGACTCTGATATTAATGCTTATATATACTTCATTATTTTTCCTATAAGTTGCGATCCTGATGCATATGCACGGTGATTCAAATTAAACAGGAGGTATTTAGGCAACCACTCCGCAAAAACTACAGTTTGAATCACGAATAATTTTCGATTCGATTACATGATTTCGATTCCAGGAGTTAAAAAAAATTCATATTTTGGACGACAGGGGTAATGATGCTGCGTTGCTTGTAATTTGCTTAAAATTGAAAGTATTTGAAATTCTTGTGCCTTCAAAATGAGTGCATAAACGAGTATTTCATTAAACTTCGGTGTTACCGACTATGACACCAACTTCCAGATAGAGGGTTCCGTGTCAAACACGTGCACTAGAGAAATAAAAATCCCGGGCTCATTTCGAAAGGTAAATATTTTCTTCCAGTTCCTCTTACTATTACAAACCTACGATAAGTGTTTTTGAGGAGACTGGATATTTTGAAGTGAAATCTGGATGGTGCTGCAAACTATCTGCACTACAGGGAGCTAAAGAAATTACGACTGCAGTTGTTTAACGAGCAACAACAAATGCTCATGATAGCAGTATTGCATATGCAATATCTCGGTATTTCGAAGTTCCATAAAAATTAACGACGCTAACCGTACAAAATATCCCATCTAAATGAGTTGCTTTCTGATTCAACGTCAATGGTAAATCGTTTACCTTAAAGTTCTGCGCACGAATAATGGTATCTAATTCTTGTCCCTGGAAGATTTAATATAGCGATGAGGCTAATATGACGGGTAGCATCTGGGCGGGTGATTACATGAGGAGATAATTCAGATTATACGAGGAAAAACCGCAATGTTGAATTTTTTTTCTTGCCGAACCTCAATAATGTGCAACAAGGCAATAAACCAAAAAAAAAATGTTTACAAAGAGCAGAAAACCAGCCTATTTGTAATATAAGCGTTGGGAGAACGGCAGTTAACCCGCAGCTCAAGACTAGGTGAAATCTGTGATGTATCTAAGTTATATAATTGTCAATAATTCGTCAGCATATCAAAGCAGCAATAACTGCATGCAGAGGAACCTCCACATCCGCTCCCTAGCCAACATAGCAGAACCAAAATACCTCTTCCTATACCGCAAGCTAGTACTATAATATACAGAATCACAAAGTAGAATTGAACTCAGATGCTCAAAGCATTTCAATATTCTGACAATGAACAGCACTCAAAATATATATATATACAGGGTGTCCATAAACTGCTCTATTATAAAGTTATCTACAGACGGAACTATTGTTCAGAAAGTTCTGAAATTTGGTGAAGGACATAATGAAGGGATGGAAATTTGTTTGAGAAAAAATACTTCAAAGTTTTGCCGCCAGAGGCTGTTTTTTAATGAATTACACATTCAGCATGCATTTACGATAGTTTACAAATTTTATTGCAACAAAAGATGTTCCACACGATGGCCATCATTTTCAGCCACCATCTGGAAGATAGCATGTTCAACAGTTGTCCCCAGTGTGTTCTGGGAAATGCTAAGAACATGTCGTAAAATGCTGTCTTTAAGATCAGGTAAAGTTCTTCGATTATTGCGACTTACCAAATGTTTTAAATGGTCCTAAAGCCAAAAGTCGCATGTATTGCGGTCTGGGGATCGTAGAGGCCACAGATTACAAAAGTGCCAGCTGATGACACGTTCTTCTGTCAAGTGTGACTTTTGAGGACGTCCTGAACACCAAGGGTAATTTGTGGAGGAGCTCCATCATGCTTAAAAATTTTGCGTGCAAGGCACTGATTGCTTGCAGATTCGGAACAAATTTATTCTGCAATAACGATGCATACCGCTGCCGGTGATCGAGCATGTTACTGGACCTCTAGCACTCAATTCCTCGAAAAATTCCAATTAAAACGACCTCTGACGGAAAAAGTTTGAACTAATTTTTCTTGCTCAAACAAATTCTCGTCTCTTTAATATGCCCTCCACAAAATTTCATAACTTTATGAACAATAGTTTCGTCTGTAGATATCTTTAAAATAGAGTCTCTTATTTATGGACACCACGTATATATACAGTAACATTCCAACGTGCAGGGTTACAATTCGCAGAACATCTTACAGAATGAAATATTAGAATTAAAAAAAACTATCTTTGACATCAGCAAAAATTACATGTCACAATCTCTCTTAATAATAAGGGAGAATGTGTGTGTGTCTGTGCGTTGGCGCTTTACAGGGCAGACTGCTCGACCTACAGCTACGAAATTTGGCAAAAACATACTTTGGAGGGTGGGAATGTGCACCTAGGAGCCCCTTTTTTGGAAATTTTAATTAGAATTTTAATTAATTAAAAATTAAGCAAAATTTCGGCGTTTTTCCTTAATAACTTCTGAACATATTACAGCACAAAAATCATTTTTACACCATCTGAAATTGCAAAAATTACCTTTTCAATGATATCAAATAGGTTGCCGTACAAGTTTTTCTAATTTAAATAAATATTTCAAAAAATTTTTTGGAATAATTTACAACAATACTTTTCATTGTTGCAATGCATTTCAAACTGTTTTTATTGTTTAAACAAATATTCAATTGCGTGTTTCTCTGTCATTGTTGAAAGTTGAGATAATATCCTAATGCATTTCGCCTTCATATTTTATTTCATGCATATTTTTAAGGAATCTGTAAACTATAGACTCTCTGAGATATTACATATTTTAAGACATATAGCCAATAAGCTGAATGATCATGATTGCTATATTTTCATTCTTTTTTCAGCTTGTTTTAATTCCGCTACCATGCCGCTTGCCATAAAGTGTGTTGCTTTATTTCAATGTTGAAATCAAATGCATATTTTGCAAGAGGAATAAGAAAGTGAAGATGGCGCTGACAACTTGCAATTATATGTTACATGGCTTGTTCAGTTCTTTGACTCCATCAGGGACATTTATGTAGATAAAGAACAGAATATGTGCAAGACCACTGAAAGAATATGGGTTAAATATCTACCACAATCTGAAACATAAAATTACGTTGTTAAAATAGCCATGAATATAAAATGTCATAATATTCAATTGAAATCATATTCCCGGCGAACAAGCTGGTCGCCGAAGGCTGCTAGTATACAAAAAAGAAAAACAATTAAACAACAAATAGAGTGTTATATAATTATTATAACATGCGACAATCTCGAGGCAACGCTACAGAAATTTGACTTGAGAACTATACTCCTACAATAAAATAAGGCCTAAATACAAGAATCTGAGAACTCAGAACCCAAACAAAAGCCAAGCAAAAACAGTAGTCCAGTAATTCCAACTTTTTCTTAACAAGGAGAGCTCGACTGTTGTTTTTCGCATCATTCTTGAGCGCATACCATTTAACACATGCATTCAAAATCTTATTCCGTTGTACGGTATGCTCGCTAAGTGGGTCATATATTCGCAAATATATATTTTTTTATATTTACCCTGTATGTATAAAGCTTTTAAAAAATCCGAAATAATACGTTCACAGAAGCGAAGTTTGATTCTTAAATTAACCCTTAATTCTAGGGCAGCTATCAATCAAACAATAGTACCATCTTGTTTAAGATATTTCACTATTCAAATGTGCAATTTGGGATTCAAATTAAAGCTCTATACACATTGAAAAGCATCAGTAAAATAATGAGATTTAACGAACATTTTGTATTGAATTTCTAAGAAGAAAAGATTTGAACTTATTTTTTATTTCTTATTACGTATATCAAAGTAAAAACAGCTTTATTTTTATCAGAGCACCACTTTTTCTTTTTCTATATAGTCATATATAGAAAATGCCTTTGAAAGAGATAACTGTTCATCTGTATTTGGAGATTCTTTCTTTTTTATAAACGTGCTCTGGGTTATACCGAGCATATTACTATCAAGGAAAGGTATGGTGTTTGGGTTGAAATCTTGCTCAATGCACTTGTTTTGAGTGCGTTACATGTGACGTCTTTCTCTTGATTATTTGTAAAAACACCACCTTTCTAACTGTACGGATGCTCATTTTTACTTATGGCTGTATAATTAAAAATTACATTGTTGCTTAAGTTTTGCACGAAAGTGTTAATCTTTAATACTCTATAAATCTAGCTTGTAAATTATTTACATCTCTTTATCTACAACATATCATAGTTAATTTGACTCTTAGGTTATTCATTTCCAATAAATAAACAACAATTTTTGCATATCTCTCATATTATGGTAATGCCTTATATTCTGATGAAATTTAAATTTCTAAGAATTTCTTTTTATCATTACTTTAGAAAATACAACTGAAATTTTATATTTCAAATAAGATATAACAGTTCTATGGGTATAAAACAATCGTTTTTTATACAAGTATTATACTTTAGTGAAATGCTGAGATATTTTTTTTTTCCATGAGTAAATTTTTGAAAGTTACATACCAAAATATTTCACTTCTAGTGCATCAATTATTATGAATTTGCAGTGCATTGCTTGTGAGACACACATATTAACGGATAAATATATTTCATCAATTTTCTTCTCAATTGCGCAACATTTACATATTCAAGATAATCCAATTCAAACAGGAGATGCTTAGTCAGCTACTCTGCAAAACTACATTCTGGATCACAAACAAATTTTCGATTCGATTTCAGAGGAAAAAAAATATTAGCTGATATTTCGGCCCATTAGTGGAAATGACAAATTGTTGCTTGTAATATACACAAAATTTAAAGTATTTGAAATTCTTCTGCCATAAGCGAATGTATGATGGAATTTTTCCTTCAACTACGATTTCACGGACAATAACTTTTACTTTATCAGATCGAGCATTTATTCGTCAAACTTTGTTACAAGAGAAGTAACAATGCTTCTGGGGCGCTCAAAGCATTTCGAAAGATAAAAAAGTTTGCTTCGAGGTCTTCTTAATACAAAGTGCGAAACAAAAATAAGTGATATGATAACATTGGATAACATGTAATATTTTCGGATCCAGGCATTCCGTTTTTAACAGGGTAGGGAGTCCTGCGGGATGTTTTTAAATATTACCCCAATTGGGCAATTTATGCGATATAACATTCGCACATATTGCCCTCTGGTGAAAAAAGAAAAACGAAATTCGTTTCCTAATTAATTTTTTTTGCACGGATGACTAGGAGACAAACTAACAACAACTCTCTACCTAACAAATGTCTATTTGTTAGGTAGAGAGGTTCATTTCTTTTTGAATCGTATTGTTAGCACGCGCAGCTGCCAAATCTGGGTCACTGAAAATCCCCATATTTGCCAACAAAATTCGTTGCATGCTTTGCAAGTTATGGCGAGGAGTGGATTACATCCATATTCATAGGTCTTGCTTCTTTTAACGGAACACTGACACAAGACCTGTGATATTATATGTAAATAGTGTTAGATATGGTACCATGATCCGACACTTTAAATTCCATCATTGCAGAAGAGAAATTTTCTGGATATTACCAGCCTTATGCGAAACGGAGCCCCGCGTCGATACGCTTTACATATTCAAACATTCTGCGTCAAAGTATTCCAATCATCCCAACCGTTTTGGCTGGTTTTTAAACTCCATCTAAACCCCCGTGACCTGGGGTCCTGAGTTAATTAACCCTTTCGCTGCGCTTTAGGGCCTACTGAACCGGAAAGTGAGCCAAAAGTGTACACATTGCGCAGGCACAAACATTTTGTTTCGTTTTACATCTTAAACCTGCACGACGCCACCATGACATGCTATTGGAAGAAAAGTTTCTTTCTTTCAAAATCACATATTCATAATTTCCACATAAACAAAAATTAGTATAATTAATCTATATGATATAAAATAAATTAATGCTCGAATGAATTACGCTGGCCATAGACGGCGCTCATCAGTGGAGTTACACTGTGCATGCCAGCAATATCCGGCGTTCGTCTCAAAGAGTTGCTTTGTGCATTCCGACTATAGCCGACGTTAGGCACGAAAGGGTTGCTTTGTGGATGCCGGCTATAGCCGGCGTTAGGAACGAAAGGGTTCATGTGTAAGGTTTATCATAGTGATATTGCACAGAATTTTACAGCATGATTGAGCTATCCTTGCATATAAATTGCAGTATGCTGTTGAATCTTTTGTGTAACGTACGCAATTTTTAGAGCATAGAATATATAATTGAAGAAAAATATATCGAACTATATATGCAAGGATATTGAGTTGCAAAATGTGATGGCTGTAAACCTATTGTACGTGAATTTGTGGTTACTCTCTATTTTCTTTCCGAAAGTTATAGTAAAAACTTTTTCCTTAATTCTTTTTTGTCATGTTATTTTGATATAATTATTTCACATTATCTCAGAAAAGAAATATTATATTGCATGTACTTTTCAAAAATAAACAATTTATTAGCAAAGTAGAGCTATTTTCCCCCATCGACAAAATTACGAACAATTTATGAGGTATATAATTTTCGCAGGAAAAATTCAATTTTGTTTGGAGAAAATTTCAGTTCTATAGAACTTTTTAAAGCATCAAAAATTTATCGATTGTAAAATTGTGATCATTACTTTTGAGATGCCATTTAAAGTGCGAAATAAATTAAATATCTACCACCGACATTTAAACGTCAGAAGAGGACTTCACTACCTAAATGTGGAGATGACCCCTTTTATAATGAGAACACAAAACATGAAATATCTTCTGATCTATTTGTCTTGTATTAACCCATGTTTAAATCTTGGGGCATTTTTCATGAGGAATTCATTTTTGACATCAAAAAGAGTGATGCAAATGATTAGTTTGATGTTAGTGTAATTTTAAATATGTAAATGACCTTTACGAAAATTTTAACCATAAATTCTTCTATTATACAGAATTTCCTATAAAATTGTATCTTTTGTTTTCATATACGATGAAAGACGGCAAATGCTGGATGGCTTTTTTTCTAAGCGAATGTACCTAATTTACATCACTATGTATCCGTGTAGATGGCAGACTAAAGAAATAACAGTTTAAAAGCTGAGATATTTTTTATTTTCTGAAAGTACTAGATATTTGGTTTCTAACATAAATAATTCAACCCTTCTCTTACCTGCCATTCATCCAAGTTCTCTACATAGACTGCATAGCGACTCTGATAAAAGCAAGCAAATCTTTGGCACGAATATCCTCCCTGCCAATGAATAATTGACCCACTGACATATGCAGTAAACCATATCTGAGTGTTGATTAATATTTTTGCATTTATATATCTTTGAACTTCAGAGACATTCGACATTAGTCTTCATGTGAATTTTTGCATTCCTACTAACCCCAGTACTCTTCAAACTTTTACATGCACAGACTATGTCCTTCCCATATGCAGGTCTCGCTAGGAGCAGAGCAGAGTATTCTTCCCGTCAGAAGTTTCATAATTTTAATTATATTTTATTTAAATATTCTAGTGTATATATCTTATTTATTATTTTATTTTTGTCGGTATTGTTTTCTTTTTCTTTATAATTTGTGGTGTTGTCATACTAGTATGTATTCAAGTCGTATAATCCGGTGCTATTCATCGTCCAGAGTCTGTTTCTCAGTGTATTCTTATCTCTTATAGCTTTCAATAAAGTTCCCGAAGTTGGGATAGTGCCCTAGATATGGCCACGACGATCCACTGGACATGTCATTTATTGCCAGCACTCTTCTAATAGTTACTAAATTCCTCACTTCCTTCCATTTCCCCCAGTGTTGGCCATTCCATTCCCTCATAGCTTTCAATGCGTGCCTTCCAATAGCTTAGCCAACAGAAAGTGACTCAAAATTTTTCTATATCAGGAAAGTAAATTTCACTTTTAATTCTTAATGTTGTTATATATAGCATCTAAAATTCATGTCTCATATATAAGAACGTCAATATAAACGTTTTGACGGATTACTGCAGTCGATTAGAATTTCCGATTAACTATTTTGTGATGTAAACCTGTTATCTAAACATTAGTAAACCAACCGTACAAGATAGAAATTTGTAAAATAATTTTCACTATTTATTATAACGGCTCAAAATTAATTCTCTTTAAATATACCAAACCACATATCTTCAGTTTTGGACGTGGTGACAACGACAATATGCTGAACGGTCGAGCCAAAACAGGATCTTGCTTCGTTTGGTCAATGGACCCACAATTTTATCCCCCATTAATTTTCCATGATTACATCTTTTATTGATTCGAAAATGTGTGTTGAAACTGGAAATTTTAGAAATTAGTAAAATTTTACAATTAGCAAAATCTCTCATACACATTTTAGGCACAAAGGCTTTCGGTAGACTGTAAAATAGTACTTTTACTTGCCATATATGGTGAACGACGTATAATAAAGATGGGTGCTTAGTTTTATTCCGGGACTACATTTCGTGTTGTCAGTCATGACGTTATAAGTAAAATTTCGAAAATTTTGCTTATTTTTAATTATTATTACTCTATTTGTACTAACTATAATTACATTTTATCACTGCATGTTTTTAGGTTCCTAGATTATTTATTTCTAGTCTGCAATCTGTACCAAATAACAGAAAATATAATAATATATTGAATTTATATAAAAAAAATATAAGTGAAATTTTTAAAAAATTCAGAAAAATCAGTTTGCAACAGCGGAGGTTAACTGTTAAATTATTTCCAGAATTGGAGGAGCTGCATGCATTCAAATAATAGTATCTTCTTGATGAAGTTGTTTCTCTATCGTCTTGTACAAATCGAGATTCAAATAAAGTATTATGAACGTCGAATAATATCAGTTAAATGAAAGAATTTGAACGCAAATTTTGTATTAAATTTTTATGAAAATAAATTTCATTATATTTCCCAGCTAAAACAAATCTGCAGAAAATCTGCAAAAAAAAATTCGTATTATATTTTTCTCTAAATATTCTGCAGATTTTTTGAAGACAGAAAAAATCTGCATTTTTTCTTCAATTTAATCTGCATAAAATCTGAAAAAAATTTCTTATTATATTTCTCTCTAAATATTCTGCAGATGTTTGTAAGACAGCAAAAAATTTGCATTTTTTCTTGAATTTAATCTGCATAAAATCTGCAAAAAAATATTTTTATTTTTTCTTTAAATATTCAGCAGATTTTTGAAGACAGCAAAAATCTACATTTTGTCTTCAATTCAATTTACAGTTATTTAGTAGATTTTCACAACATCATTAAACTTGACCAATAATCTGTTGATTTTTTAAAGATTTGACTGCAATTTCATAATATCTGTATTTTTCTAAATACATATTTTGCACCATATTCTCTAATATTGCAGCTTTATTTTCCAAAGGATAT
This sequence comes from Araneus ventricosus, assembly GCA_013235015.1. Lineage (NCBI taxonomy): Eukaryota > Metazoa > Arthropoda > Arachnida > Araneae > Araneidae > Araneus > Araneus ventricosus. Next base: position 47,698 of record BGPR01008552.1, on the reverse strand, counting down.
AAAACAAAATTATAATGTAATTATCATTATTGTTTAATTTTACAGCAGACAGGAGTTTCAAAAAATTTCCCAATCTAAAATTGTCTTAGGCACTAAATTTTTTAAATATGCCACTGAAAAAATGAATTATAAATTAATCTTTAAAATAAATATTTGAGGTTTATCATTTTAAACTTTCCCCCATATTTTAATTAATTCCCAATTAGTTTTCCAACTGTCTTTCTGACTAGCTATTTTCCTCCAAAAAGAAGGGAAAAGTGGAGCTTGCGCTCTTTGGATGAAGAGAAGGCTTACCAGAAATATAAAATGTGAAAACGAATTTATTGAAACAGAGAATCTAAATTATTGAACAAAACTATTACTAATCTCATCTATTACTCATCTCTACGACTTTGAAACAGGTATTCTGACCATGGTTGATTCTTACACCACTGAATAGTGCCACGAGAGTCATGGTGACGCTAAAACTCAAATAGATTATTTTACTCCCATCTCCTATAGTCCGGCGTGGCCTTGTGGCGCGGCGTGTGTGTTCCTGCCTGCCAACTATATGAACGCGGTTTCGAATCCCGGCCAGGATGAGTTTGAAGTTTTGTCACAATCTGAATCGACATCGTACAAGTAAGTTGAATCACAAATTAGATTAATTAAATTAATGATTGCATGAATTGAAATTAATAATTAAACCTTGACTGTAGAAAAATCTGCCGAAAATCTGAAGGTGTTTGGAACATAGTTTTCTTCAGATATTCTACTTTTTTTTTCTGCAGAAAATCTGAAGAAAACATGTTCCAAATACCTTCAGATTTTCTGCAGAATTTTTTTAAAAGATGTGTTGCAGATTTTTTTTTAGCTGGGTTATTTCAAAGTAAAAATAGATAACTGCCTATTCACCACTTTTTATATTCAAAATACTTTATATTGAGGATGCAATTTTTATGTGTTTAAAGAAATCGATTCGAAATATTTCGTTAAATCGAGTGCTTGGGAATAAACCAAGCACAATTATAGCAAAGTAGCGTTCCATTATAGGTAGGCTTGCCAGATTTCTGAAATGTTCAACCGGGACACCGGAATGCCTCCCAGCGCCGCGGGTATTCAAGGGCACACACCCTTGGCGGGTTTTTAGAGTGTTTTAGAGGGTAGTTTATTCTCAATGATATGAATAAATGGTTACTGATTAGGAACCTAAACCAGGGGTAATAATAAATGACACTAGCATAAAAATTTAAACATTTTATATCTTACATGTTAATATTTATAAGTTACTTAAGTAAGAAGAAACATTTTGGATGAGGAATAAAAATTTGAACAATATTTACATGTACTTTTCATTGTCTGGGACTTTTTTTAGAAAGTCTTTTTCGTTTTTAATCGTGTTGTAAAAATCTTCACAAGCTATTCCGATATTAATTTTACATGTCATCAAGCCTTTAACTGTAGATTCCTTCATCAAACCCCTATCTTCAGTCCATGCGCTGTTCATCAAAGAAAATATTCTCTCAACTGGTGCTGATATCCCAGGTAAGCAGAAGGAATGGTCACGATTGGTGAGACAAGACGATACGATGACAATATTATTTATTAGCAGACCATCACTCTTCTATAGTTTTCACTTTTCATACAGTACAGTGAAATAAATGATAAAGTAATTATCCTAAATAATCCTTCACAGTTAATTATTTTTAGACTTTTTGGTCATCTATAATCAAATTTAATTTTTACCGGGACGTGAAGTAAACCGGCCGGGACACCGGGATTTTGTCTGAAAACCGGGACTGTCCCGGTCAAACCGGGACGTCTGGCAAGCCTAATTATAGGGTAGTTGTATTGAAAGCAGTGCAGGTCGGACATGTTCATATCTCGGATCCGAAGCTCCAATGTCATTATTGTCAAAATTACCTAAATAATAACTTTTGGAATTTGAAAAGTTTAAATCTGCATATGAGTTATTGTTAACAATATTATAAATATTTCTTTAATTTTAAAAATAGTTATTTTAATTTTTATTTAAACTCGTTTGAATTGCACTATTTATTACTTTTTATTATTTGTATTAGTTATTATTTAGAATTAATTTTTCTTTAACTTTGTAGTATAAATAGTATGAATTTTAATTTACAAGTACTGAGCCCAAGAATAAACTTTATTGGCAGGTACTGTTGAATTCAAAATTCCTTGTGTGAAATTTTTTTTCTCTCCGATTCTATGCTATTTTTCGGGAATTTTCAATACTTCGAAGGAAATTTACTAATATGTCTTGGTCTCAATTATCTGGTTTGCGGTGTCGGCTTCCCATGAATTTTATTTAATTTTGATTAAATTTTAAAAATTAATACATATTTTAGCTGATAGGAAGAAATGGCGCTGCTTCCCTAGTGATAAGCATAAAATTGAAAGTATATGAAATTCTCTGCTAATATAAAGTGTACATGGAGGTATATTTTTTTCATTAAGCTATGACTACAGTGATTATAATTCTATCTTAAGCTTTGTCTTGTTTTTCTTCATGTACAGGTTTTTTTTAAACTGGCAATACTCAGAGCCATACGTATCTCGATCTATAAGCTGAAATACCACCAAATCTGGAAGGTGGTAGAACTAATGAAGACATGGGGGGAAAAATGATTCAGTGCAAAAAATAGTTCCAAAGGTAACCGATAGAGGAATACGTGGTGCTGTTGTAGTCTACACAACTGACAATAAAGAAGAAATTTCAGAACACCGCTTTAATGCTGCAAACTATCTGCCCCAAATGGTTACAGAGATGTTATTTCAGAGCACCATTGCACTTTATTCAAAGCACTTTTTCAGAGACTCAGCTAGGGAATAGACCTCTTTCAATATGTCTACACTTCTCCTAGAAATCTCTTGATATAGGATCTTTAAGTAGTTTGTTACTTCTTAACTCATGAAAAATGGCGACTGCGTTCTATTTCTGATGATAAAATAATTTCACAAGCAGCGGGCGCCGAAGTAAAAGAGAGACGCATATTGAACCTAGCCTACATTCGGAATGTCCTTCCTTGTTTTTCTCTTCTCTTTATAGACTGAATTAGTGGCCTTATTATCGTTTACAGAACCGAGCATTTGCATTTTTAAATATTACGTGTGTTTCGTGCAAATTGTCAACTATGTAGATTTCAAAACCGCCAAATTTTCTCCCTATCGGCGACTTTCTGAATTATATTTTTCAAGGATTTTTTTCTCAAGTCGTCATTAGTCCCCCTGTTAAATTTGGCGGCATTCCAGATGATAAATCACGCTACTGATGTCTTTGAGTAGATTCAGTTTAAGAAGAAAATATCTTGTATATAAATCTTCAGCATTTTGACTTCTTATACGTATAACGTAACGTTTTACATATCTAGTTTGTACATTGTTCGCATGTTTTTATCTTTTGCACATCCTAGTTAATGTCAGCCTCAATTTTTTCATTTCCATTAAATAAACAATAATTTTGATTAGTCCTCTCGTATTACTGTTAATATTGTAGAATTTGATATGAAATTTGAATTTCTTAGCATTTATTCTCTATTTAGCACATGATATTGCACGATATCTCCAGGAATGTTGTTCGTTATTCTGATTACCATACTATATCTTGAAGATATCGTTGCAATCACAAAGAAGAAGAATCAGAGGTCTCACTCCCATAGACCCTAATGGCAACTTTTTTAACATTTCATTTCACATAGACAGTACGCCACTAGTGGGACAGTAGCCCTATCAGGAGTTTAAACTCCCGATGCACCTCATCATTCTACCTAGCATTTTTCGACCAAGTTTTTTTTTATGAAATTAGGATTTTTGATTAAACAACAAACAATTTTTCTTTCAAAAACATTTGCAAGCTGAAATATAATAAAATCATAAAAAAATAAAAATGGGGAACATATTTTAACTTATTTTTAGAACTTGTGTTGGATTTGAAATCATGGTTCATAATTCGAACAAGAGGAAATAAAAAAACATTGTGCTTCCTCTTTATGTTCCAGGTGATCATTAAAAAAACTCTATATTTATTTTGCTTAAGACAACGCTGAATTTTTTGGTGATACTATTTATTTGGGAACATAAATTAAAATTAGACAAAAAACATTCATGTCAATTGACAAAGTATTGAAACAAATTATTTGTCGGATACTTTAAGCCAGATTATTTACTGATATATTCTTTAAAATCCAAAAATCTGTATGATTTTCTAAAATTTTAGTCTCATCTACCATCAACTTTTGGCATTCAATACATTCATAAAGCGACAAACATTTTTTCGCAAAATATCCTGAAATATAAGATAACACATTTTCTTCAACACTATCTAAGATATTCAAATGTAAGCTGTCCACATCATGTTTTACACTTTCCACTGCACAGTCTTCAGAGCTTATAATGTATAAATGACTTTATTGAGTTTTGTAACAAGATGTTATAATAAATGCAAAAAACTAAAAAAAAATAATAATGTCACAATTTTATTGAACAATCATAATAAAATACAAAACATTGTTAGTACATAACATTTCTAACAAACACTACCTACTAACCAGATTTATTTGTTATGTATATCATAAAAATATTCAATATAAGGGAATGTAATTTTTAAAAAATCAATAGCTGGGGGAGGCATAACAAAATTCTCTTTCATGCTGAGATTGGCTCCTGCCACGAGTTAAAACTCTCGACAAACTTCGCTCATACTGCCCAGCATACGAAAAGGTTCAATTTATATTATGATTTCTGATTAAATATTATAGGCAGAATTTTTCTTTTTAGGAAAAATATTTATCAGCTTCAACATAAAACAATTATTAAAAAATATCATAAAAATAAAAAATTACAAATGCAAAACATAATTCAATTCTTTTTAGAACTTATGTTGATTTTCCATTGTTGTTCATAATTTTGATACTGAGCTTAATCTTTAGTGTGACAAAAGAAGACATTTTTAAAAACTTCTATTTGCTCTTTGTCATCTAGTTGATTAAAATATTTAACATTTAAATTAATAACTATTATAAATACATTAAAATGCTAATCATACAAATACATTTTACTATACTCGAAATCTGGTTACTTAGGATACAAAAAACTCCAATTTTACTAACCGAAATTTTTTACCGAATTTCTTATTTTAATGTAACAAGCTTGGCGTACACAATTCAAAAAATTGTTACAATCTCCAAACAACAAAAACGGGTGTTGTTTATTAAAATAACGAAAAGAATTTTCGACTTAGGTTTCAATCGGCATATGCTTCCGCGTAAAATAACGATGTTTCATGTAACTGATTTTCACAAAATTTCTTCTTTTTAAAACATGATTGTTTGCCGATTAATCGCATTGGTTATATGTATATATCACATTTTTATCATGCCGACTCTAAAATTCGACAGATATTCAAAACATCTCTATGAACTGATTGAAGACCATTCTTGTAACTGTGGCAAAAACTCGATTTTGATGACGCATTTCATATAAAGCAGAATCGACATGTTTTCCGAGATGCAAACGTAGATTTGCCGATTTTGCAATCAGAAGTTTTTTTACTTCGATAAATAAAATGTTTCGACTAAATATTAATAAAATATTTTCCAAAATTACAGACTTGGGATATATAATTTCACAATGTTTTTATATCATTGCAATTATATTTTTTCAAATACCAGAAGAGAAAAAAAAGATGATCCATTATTTCTCAAAATTTGCCGACAGGTCTGGCCAAAATTCCGACTTCGGAAAAATCTGGGGTGTCCCACCCCTCACCCCCCACCTCGCCACGTCCCTGATGGTCTGTTATTTAACTCAATTAGGGACATTTATGTGGACAATGAACAGAAGTCCGAGTTCACTAATAGAGCATGGGTTAAATATTTACCACAATCTTAAGTTTAAAATTCCAATATTAAAAGAACCATGAACATAAAATGATGCAAAATTAATTGAAATCATATTCCCGGCGAACAAGCTGGTCGCCAAAGGCGACTAGTATAACATAAAACATAATATAACAAACATAATAGTATGGCATAATAATGCTTCAGTCCAAAATCCTTTACTTAATTCACTAGAGTTACTTTAATTACATTACTTTGATTACATTATTTAAATACGTTACTTTAATTGCATCTACAACTGTGCAGTTATATCGCTCAGATACTTCAATTTTTGTGGTGAATAAACATTTGTTCTCTCAGCCTTAATACCTAAATCATGGAAATATGATTCAAACTCAGCATGACAGAACTCAAGGCCATTATCCGTTCTTACATTTAAGAATGAATAATGGACTTGAGTTCTGTCACTCTGAGTTTGAATCATATTTAGATGATTTAGGTATTAAGGCTGAGAGAACAAAAATCTCTCAGCCCTTTTCTGGTAATTTGAGAAATGTTTAAAAACCTAATTTTTCTCTTTGATAGGATAGGTAGTTACTTTGCGGTTATAGTCATCACTCATCAATAATACTTCAAAAATAACGATGACCACCAATAGCCACAACTGGAAAAGGACCACTAAGATCTAAGTGTAAAAGCTCAAGTGGTTTACTCGATCGTAATTTACCTATTTGCTGAAATGATTTACGACGAGATTTAGCAAGTTTAAGAGTTCGCATTTCAAATCTGAATACTTTAACTTGGGTAATCTTTTTTTTACACATTTGTTCTTACTGGTCAGTACGCTATACCTTTTATTAATATGACACATTCTATTGTGCCAAGAACGTAAATTATTTACATTGAATGTAGAAAAATTTTGAATCTTAGATTTAATCTTATTGACACTTTCATATCGCAAGTTTTCCCTTTACATTTTTAGATTTATGATTTATATCAATCTTGGGATTAAAACAAAACAGACCATTGACTTTCTTGGCTGCAAATAATTTGTGGCTATCTTTAGCATATTTGATTTAGCAGTATTAATTTGACCTTCCTTACATATGAAAGTTGATCCTGCCTTATCAATCAGTGACCAGAAATTAGATTTCGTCTTAAAGTTAAGGTGAATACGTTCAAAAGATCCACGGTTTCCAACTCACCGTTATTTTTGAAGATCATTCTTACTGTTCCAGTTCCTTTTATGTCACAGCGTACTCCTCTAACAGCTCAGACATTGTTGTGTTCTTCACTGGTTCCTGAGAAGATTTCTGTTACCGCAGAAGTGGGAGGTGGCTGTTGTGTGCAAAATCCAAGAATCTTTTTCACATTCTTGACTTAAATTGGATTCGTCTATAAAGGTGTTCTTTTAATGCTTCATATATTTAGTATTCTTTCTCATAGGGTAGATATTCTTCTTATAGGACGGCAGTTTGGACTTGCTTTTTGTGGACTTCAAAATGTTTTTTCTTTCAACGGATTGGTAGGCACAAGTTTCGTATTGAATCTTAATGGATTGCTTCAACCTGGATTCTTCAGCAATGAGTTCTTAAAGAATCGTGTCAAACATGAAATCCTTGTCATTCCACCTGTATATATATTGGACAATACCACTAAACTCAGGCGGCAGGAAAAAAATTAGTTGAAATGATTGATACCATTCACTTACAAGTTTACTAGCATCTTTAAGTAGATCAACTATTCTTTGTATCTGAGCTGCATAAATTCCAATTTCTTCCTGTGGATTGATTCGGCATGAGAAAAAGTCGTCGGTAAGACCTATTACACAAGCGTGAGAGTTTGGTCTAACATGTTCTAGACGTTTCGAGGCTACTACAGGATCCTCTTTTTCGTCAATCACACATCTATAAGTCTTTGACATGTTCAAATATATCGTTCTGTAGGTTTTGTCCTTCCTCGAGTTGAATTCTCTTAGTTCTTTGAATTTTTCTTTTTCCAATTTTATTTCATTTCCTGTTACTATCCGCCAACAGTTTCTGTCTATTAATAACACTTTCATGTCAGTGCGGCAGGACGAGTGGTTGTCGACTTCTAGTGTTTCGATAGAAGATTCCAACTTGAAAAAAAGAAATTCCGGCCGGCCGTCTAAAAACTCCTCTAGTTGTTGACTTCAATATATCCTTCCTGCTGCTCTTTCTTCAATCTAACATGTCCTGGGCCCATTAACTCTTAAAAGGGGCAGGAAGAAAGCTAGCCAATGATCATTCTCAGGTTTATTCTATTTGGATACAAAAGGACCATAATACTTAAATTAGAGACAGGCAGCTTGACATATAATTCTGGATATGAAAGAGCGGCTGCTGGATGATAGGCTAAAATCTTCCTGGCCCTTCCGTAGAATTTTAAAGAATGATAGACAAAAGGATACGTTAAAGTAATAATACGTTACGAGGATGACAAAATAATATGTTAAAAACCATTAATTGGGACGAACTCACTTTCAGAACATATTTACAGTTACAAAATTTCCACCTTACAGAGTGGATACTCGTCATACTACTACAAGTGCAATAGCAAAGTCCAGAGGCAAAAATGCATAGTAAAGACAAGCATCTTACATTACTCTTCTTACATTCAGAAGATCTGCATATCAGCTGCGCTTATCGCATAGAAAAGGCATACAATTCTGAATAAATAGCTGTGAATATAGCTGTCAAGTGAAATGAATTTCTCAAAGCAATGACGCAAAACCTTGAGGAAAGAATGCTTCGAATCTTATAGTAAAGAGTACGAGTGACAATACGAATTTAGAAATGAATGCAAGTTATTTCAAAACTTAAAATTTCCAAACAATTTTAAATTGTTTGCGAAATTTCCAAACAATTCTAAAATATGATAAAGATAATAGGATAAGAATTCAAAGATTATAAATGAAGTGATCGATAAATTACTACAAACCCCCTAAATATGCAGATCGTAAAGAGCAATATACAAATCCTCAATAAAGATCTCGAAATAAGCATCTTGACCAATGCTCTCAAAATCCTCATAAAGATCTCGAAATTGACAATCCGACCAGTGCATTTCTACTACATTTTAAAGTTTGATGAAGATAATAGGATAAGAATTCAAAGATTATAAATGAAGTGATCGATAAATTA
>BGPR01008552.1:162-38597 GCA_013235015.1 Araneus ventricosus | reverse complement strand
ATCTCGAAATTGACAATCCGACCTGTGCATTTCTACTACATTTTAAAGTTTGATGAAGATAATAGGATAAGAATTCAAAGATTATAAATGAAGTGATCGATAAATTACTACATCAGTCATATTTCTATATTTTTCTTTCTAGTTAATTTTTTATAAACTGATATACATTTTTCAAAAACTCATATAGCAATAATTTTTATATTCGTATGCAAAGCAGGAAACGCACTATAACAACAAAGTAACATACTCCATAACATACACATACTCCATTTGTATGTGATTAAATTAGCCTCACATGGCTTAATCTTGATGAATCTTGGAAATTACTCATAAAATAAGCATTAATTCTATGAAATGCGCGCACTTTGACGTCTTGCGCTATTGGACACACACTTCAACTCACGGACACTATTCAAAATATTAACTGAACGAAAGCTGAACTGTAGTAACTGAATTAAAAATAATAAACTGAAACAATTAAGTGGAAAAATTAATTGAATTAATTTTTCCACTTAAATTATTTAAGGAAACTTTAACATTCCACTTAATTTATTAAAGGAAAAATTAATTCAGAGTCGCTATTTCGCGAACTGTAATGATGAAAAAACCTCTATAGTTTTACACTAACCGCTAAATCCTTTGTCGTCCATTTTGCAACTGAGTTTACTTTGGCGTAAGGACTACTGTGAAGGTACAACTCGACCTCGAAAGGGCAAGTGTGCAGACACAAGACGACTCTTCGACCTCCGAACGGAAAAACTACATAAAGTACTACATAAATGCTAATTATAATATAAAATGCTTCTCACTTATGACAGTGAGACGCTTTCCGAAATGAATCTCGAATAGTTTGGACATTGTTAAAGAACATTGTTTTTGGAACAACGTGCCGAAAATACATGAAAATTGGAATAGTACTTTTTTTGTAGGGAATTTTTATTTTCCGAAATGTTACTACTGTCGTACAACTCATTGTTACAGCATTTTCTTCGTCTATTTCCGAAATGGCTGTTGAATGCAAAGCTTAATTTAATAAAAGTAAAGCTATTTTATATTCTTCACTTGTAGCAGTATATATAATGAAGCGAAAAGCGAGTGTTTATTTACATCAGTATAAATTTCGCTGCTGCAAGTAAAAGACAATTCTCAAACTATGAGCATGCAAAATAAAAAACACTTGCAATATTTTTTTCATTTCATTAGTGAATGTCTTACATTATGTCATTACTAGCCGCCTTCGGCGATCTGCTTGTTCGCGGGGAATGTAATTTCAATTAAATTTCTTATGTATAATTTGATATTCTTGATTCCCTTCACAAAGTAATTTTAGATTTGATTTGTGATAGACATTTAACCCATGTTCTTTCAGTTGTCTTGCACTCCTGGTTTCGATTTCGAAGGTATACATATACAATGTTTATAGATAGGTTTGTACCTATTCATGAACGTCCCTATTGGTGTCAAGTAACATCCAATTTCGCGCTAAATAATAAAAATAATTTTGAAGTAGTTTGAATAAAAATAATTTTTGTGCTGTAATATATTCGGATGTTATTAAGGGAAAACGCCAAAATTTAACTAAATTTTTAATTAATTAAAATTCCAATTAAAATTTGATGGCAATTGGAACATGTCTTGAGGCTCCGCAAGTACGATAAATTTCATAAATTTGAAAAATTGTACTCTATTTCAACCTTTTTCTCTAATTTCTTATTTGCAGTAAGAAAAAAGCTCACATTAAATATTTTGTAATTTTTATTCCTTTTCATTCATAGATCAAAAGTTTTTAGGGTGTTTAAAATCTATTGTGAGTATAAGTCTAAAGGTCATTTAGGTCTAAAAAATATCTTACCTGTATATTTTCTTTGTTTTGGGTGATCCATTCCAAAACTAAGCTCCAAAACTACAATAATATTTGTAAGTTCAGAACGTACGCCAAGAATACATAAAGTTAAAAGAATAACACACCTTCTCGAAGAAGACTCATCGGTTATTAAAATATCTTACCTGTATAACTTTAAAATTTTCTGCGTCGCATTTTACTCATTCTTCTGACCAGATAATACTAGTAAGTTTGATTTTTAGGAGATTGCCTATCTCCGATGTTGAAAAGAAAACAATTCTCAGTAAGTATCAGTCAATAGTATCTTCTCATTATACAAACTATTGCTGTGCATAAACTTTTAATACGCTCTATAGCGTCCATAGTACAGGTATGCAAATATCGCATTATGCTAGTAAAATGACAGAATTTAACGAAAATTTTGGATTTATGATAATTATTATAAAAAAGCTTTTTGAATTTGTTTCCTTTATCCTTTGTTTTTGTTTCCCTTTGTTATCTATTTCAATTTAAAATTGAATATCTCTCAACCTACCACTTTTATAATAATTAATAATGTAAATATAAGTTGAGATTTTCATGACAGTAGTGAGTTCGCGAAACAAAGTTCCTTCTTTTAGCAACGTGCTGAATAATGTTCTGAGCACAGTATTAGAAAAAAGCATGCGATGACAGGGTTTTGGGCAGCAATTTTTCTAGGTTTGGGTTTATACACTTTTCGTATCCGATAGCCAATGTCACTCTTGTCTAAAATTACTTTAGTAATTTTTGGATTATTAAAACTTTTCAATGTAAGAATATGAATTATTATTCACAACTTTGTAAAATTTTAATACTGTTAATTAATGATAGTAATAATATTTTTCATTAATAATAATTTAATATTTTTAATTGATTATTTTAATTAATAATATTAGTTTAAATTACGGTTATTATGACATTTCCTTATTTGCAATAGTTTTTGAATTACAAATAACTAAGAGGCCCTGAGGAAACAGTTCTGAGTAGAATTATTGCAAAAAAAAAGCAATTATGGATTATCTTAATTGACTTGCTTCTGATGCTTTAACTTAAACCAGCAGAGATTAAGTCTTGTTGGCCTTGAAAAATGCTCTTTTTCTTGTATTAGTAAGCATTTAAAAGATAAATTCAACTTTCAAATGCAACTAACAAAGAAATTGCGAAAGTGCAAAAAAGAAGAAAAAGATAAATCAGAGTTTTAAGATAAATAGAGAACCCTAAAAACAAATTGTATAGATTAATTAATAAAAAGACTGTTTTCTTCGACATCAACGTTCTTATCTTCCACATAAAGACTGAGCGTCTTGACCCAAATTATTTCTTCTTTTCGAACGATTTTCAAAGCTTAATTTTATTCATTTGCAGGTTGAATTCGATTTCTTTCATTATTTTGGTAATTTGTAACAGCACTGCTGAAATTCATGTTTAAAGAAGGCTCTAGCCAAATTGCACTCGTTTCTTTACGTTTGGAAGGTGAAATCATGTGATTCATAAACTGCTGTAGATGTTGCCAAAACTTGCAGTTTAATAAAACATTTTCAGAGAGTCTCACATTATAAATCTTTATATAGATATTTCATATCAATTCATAGTATAATTATTGAAAGTTTGAATTTGGAAGAACTGAATCTACGAATCAACCGTTATTTGCACGTAAGTTTTCCTGAAATTTTCATGCGTAATAAAAGTTTCATAATAATTAAAGCATTGTCATATATAAAGTTATCGATTATAACACATAGATCATGACATTGTAGTATATGCTTTTCAAAGTAATCCATATGCAAATAAATGTGCGTATTTACAAGTTATGATACAAAGTAAAGCTGTATGAACATCGCATAATATCAAGAAAATCAAAGAATTTAACGTAAATTTTGGAATAAATTCTTATGAAAAAATATTTACTTATTTTGCTTCTCAACTGTATATAATTCAATGTATAAACTGATTTCTAAGAATTTTACAACTTTTTTCATTTTTGCATTTTCTATATATAACGCGTTTGTTCGAATTTTATTTGATTATCATATCATTGGTATTCAATGTTCTAGCAAAGTGCTTGGGAATATGCCGACTACTGTGGTAGCGAAGAAGCATATTATTGTAGGGTTGGACCGGTTCGATTCTCAGTTCCAAAGGCATATTTACGGATCCTACTATGGTTTGGATTGAGGTCGCTTTTCATTGGCTCTCAGCGTCACATGACTTCGCTTGCTTCTGAATGATGTCATTGGAGCGCGCTTAGTTTGGATTTCGATTTTTGTCTTAGCTATTGTATCATGGAGAAACCAAAATGATCTTTATCTTGAATTCAACATTCCCTTTAGAAATATCGAAATAATCGTAATTAAAAGAGAATTTTGTGGTTTCTCCATGATACAATAACTAAGACAAAAATAAAAATCCAAACTAAGCGCGCTCCTATGACATCATTCAGAAGCAAGCGAAGTCACGTGACGCTGAGAGCCAATGAAAAGCGACCTTAAACCAAACCATAGTAGGATCCTTAAACATGCTTTCCAAAGCAGTGTGTTGATTGAGAGATTTAAATATTGATGGGAAAATATACATCTTGATTCTTCTTCTAAATTGTGCATCAGTTGCGTATAGAGGATAATCCAATTTAAACAGGAGGTGATTCGGCAACATCTTTGAAAAACTACGATCTGGATCACAAATAAATTTGATTCGACATCAGGAGAAAAAAAACAGTTCATATCTTAGCCGATAGGCGGCAATGATGCTGCGTAGCTTATAATTTCAAAAAAATTGAAAAATCACGCTAGGACGCGTGGTTCCATATATAAAACATCACTACTAGGAGTAGTGACTGAAGGAAATGTGGATGGTCCTAAACTTTAGTTTAGACGAGAGGAATCTCTTCGGTACTCAGCTTTTTCCAGTAATGAAAAGTTTTTTTACTTTGTTTCGCTCTAGGTGGGGCTTCATATGTGTTTTATCTAACACTCATACAAATGATGAAGGAAATATTCCTAAATGCAGAACATTATATTGTATGTATATTAGGAAAATTTGTATGAAACTTTTTTTAAAAAATCTAAGAATTCCGTCTACAGCAGCAAATTTTAAATGTTAACATAACTCTGATTTCCTGAACTGGAAAAGCTGCTATCATGGAAACAACAGGATTTTCTAGCCTAAGCCATTTCCCTCTTGAAAGGTACAGATCGAGATTCAAAGTAAAGCTATATGAAAATCGAATAATATCAGTAAAATGAAAAAAATTAACCTAAATTTTGAATTAAATTCCTATAAAATAATAATTAAGCACTCTTTTCGTTCCTCCCTTACATTTCAATGTAAAAAAACAACTAAATACACTAGTTCTTAGATTAGCAATAGGCTTTATATATAAAACACTCATTTAATGTGACAATGCAGTATTGTTATCGTTATTTATTTCAAGCGATTCTTGAGAATTTACCAATCACAGTAACAACAAAGAAGCGTATGAATACAGGCGTTTTTGCTGAATGTTGTGAAGGCTCGCATCGTTCACATCTCGGATCCAAATTTCAAATGTCATTGTTGTCCAAAACTGCATTAATAATAACTTTCTGGTTATGAAAACTATTAATAATGATATGATTTATTATTAACAATTTAATTTTATTAATTATTATTTCGATATATTAATTTTAAAATTGATAATTTCAAATTTTAATTAATAACACTCTTTTAAATTACGAATTTTTATTACACTTATTTACATTAACTATTATTAAGAAGTAATATTTCTTTTAAATTTGTAGTACTACAAATAATGGTAGTCATTGTTTTAAAGTGTTTAAACTAAGAAGAAAGCTTTATTTGCAGATACTGTTGAATTCGGAATGCTTCTGCAGAACTTTTTCTTTCGAACTGTTTTCAGTTTCCTGTTGGTCTGTTCTTTTGTATTTGATATTATGAAATTAAATATTACTTTGCTAGAATTTTAGTATGTATATGTAGAGATGCATTAGTTTTGTTATCTATTTTACATTTACACATTTTAGTTAGTTAGTTATTTAGATGAAATTAAACCTCAGATTTCTAATAAAGTCTCCAATCCTGACTAGCTCTGTTTCCGAAAAGTTGTCTCATACATTATCAAGGAAATTTTAAAAGCTCTTTTCGGAGATCCACAGTGGCGTAGCCAAAGCAGAGCGGTCTGACCCTGGTGGCGCTTCTAATGATGCGGCAAGCTCAGACATGCAAAAAATCAATTTTACAATTAAAAAAGAGCAGCTGCACTAGCTCAGTAATTGGATGCATAAAAAATTAAGTACCTGTTTACTTGCATTTTAGCTGTATTTCTCTTCAGAGGTTTCCTTTAGGAGTGTACAACAGCAACCTGCAGAACGGAAGATGACCACTGTCCCTAGAATCGTTGCTCTATTACAACCACATCCTTATGAAAACGTTCAAACTGTTCTTCATTGAATTCACCGCAATATTTGAGGGAATAAATCCATTAGAGAATTTCAGGAAGTGGATATTTAATGGCTATTACACTCAAATTCTGAAGCAGGGCCAGTGTGTCGTTAACGAGATAATTGTAATTTGCAACACTGGAATGCTCAACGAAATCTATTGATACTTGGCAAAAGGTCTTCTTTTTCTTTACAAGCATATCCTCAAGTTTCTGATCCTGGAAGACCTGTCCTATCTGAGGTTCCACGAAAACCCCTTCTTTTATTTTTACTTCGATCAATCGAGGAGATTTTTCATGGAAGTACTTGAATTCTGGTTTCGATTTGTCCATGGCTTTAACTAATTGTTTAAAAGACTGTGTTTTATGTGTAGAGGGTGTTGTACCCCAGTAGAACAAAGATATTGCACAATATTGCATGATAATGAACAATATTCGCAATATTATATAATATTGTTCAATATCATATTATATAATATCAATCAATATTGTATAATATCGTGCAACATGTTGGGTATGACTTTATGAAATTCTGTCAGAGATGTGCTTTCGACAATAATTCGTCCAGGTGACAAAGTCGTCCTATTATGCCAGCTTCTCTACGTATATTGGAAATATGATGCTCAACTATACTATGACAAAGAAAACAGTAGATGTTAGTTTATCCCTCCTGAATGTCCATCCCAGATGTGCCAACAATACTCCTTATAGTGAATCATTTCCAAAAACTTTGTTGTACGTCTCTTTCACGTGTACTGCATGTGTAATTGAAATGGATGGTAACTTATTCGCGGTATGCAGTAGCATCATTTTAAGATTTCTTGCAAGAATGAAAGAATTGTATCATACTGCATTATATACTGGATGGCGCCGAGACTCCAAACATTTCAAACAATAATGCAACACTTCCTTATCTCAAATAACATAAGGGCTCGATAAATGCTGTACAAAATAAACTTAAGTGGTTTTGATAGTTTTATTTCAGTACCGCTTTGTACAAATTTATTAACATTTGTTGTATTTATGATATTTTTATTAATAGGTTACTCAAAAAATTACTCACTATAGTTATTATATTCCTAAAATTTAATCTTAATAAATCATGTTCCTAAAATTATCTTAATAAATCCTGTTGTTACGTAAGTTCAATTCATTGATTTGGCCCTGCACTCACATGCGATTTGTGTCGGACAAGTCACTTGAAGCAAAAATGTCGTAGGAGCAATAAACGACTTGAAGTGCAGTGACAACAGCTAGGCGATCTGCACGGATTTCCGGCAGATAGAGAAGTGTCACAAATGACTATTCGGTCAAACCCTCCCGCGAGCCGAAAACGTACCGGACAAGTGACTCTCTGAGGAAGGTCCGTGTGGCAACCTAGCTTCTCTCATTGCTTTTCAAGCCATTTAATTGCTTCTATTGCAAATGACTTGTCTGACACAAATCGTATGTGTATACGGGCCGTAATGTCAAATAACACTATATATAAAAATTAAGTTTTTTGAGATTATTTCCTGTATGCATTTGGAAAACAAAGGGTTCTGTAGTGTCAAAAAGTATACGGGTTTTATTTTAATTCCAGAAATTAGACATTTTTCATTGCTGTTTTCCATCAAGAATTTTCTTCTTATGTCTTCGCATCACACATTTTGACACTTTTAATGCTGTTTTCCATCAAGAATTTCCTTCTTCATATGTCTCAGGGTGGCCATCATTTTTGCTGTTTCACTTTCCCTGACATTTCCAGGTTTTATAAAAAATTTCCCTGACTTGTTTCGGAGGTAGCCCATCAACCATAGAAAAAAATCACCTGCACATTGGCCATATTAAGTATTCATTCAAGTCAGTATGGTTTGAATAAAAAACAAAATGTTTAAAAAAAGAACATTTATTTAAAACTTTTAAACAATAAACCATAAAAAAACCAATATATCTTTACAATGAACAATTGTACTGTACCGAATTTTCCAGGTTTTTCTTATTAAAAATATAAGCTTAAAAAATCTTTAGGACGATCAAAATATCAATGAAAATATACTTTGCAAAATAAAACATAAAAAGGCAGAGAAAAAAGTGTAAGAAAACGATTTTTTACTGCTGTTTATAAATTAAAACACAGAAGCATAATATTCTGTCACACGAATGGAATCGAATAGTTTGCAAAAGAAAAAAGCAACTTTTTATTCCAACCAACTTCCTTCAATATGCCACAAAATGGACAATATATAAAGAGAAATAAAGAAAATAAAACATCAAAGACGAAAAAAGAGAGAAAAAATAAAATTCGCGAAAATGGGGGAAAAACCTGAATTTAACATTTAAAATTAAATAAATAAAAATCTAATTTGAATTTTTTAAGAAAAATTACTATGGCGTCAGCTCCCCTCTTGTGCTAATCCATCACTTTGCTAAATTTGATCTCATAAGTCAAAGATCTGGGCGTGAGTAAAGAACGAGAAAAAAAAAACAGAACATGCAGACATAATACAAAAAAAATTGTTCTTTTATATGTATGGGTAACGGTTGTCCCATACTTTGAAGATCCCAGAATTTATCAAAATGCTCAGTAATCATAATGTTTCCTAACACTCAGCGTTGGTGTGGCGTGGAAGTTTGGAGAGGGGGTTGCCAGCTCAGGTGTCGTCCTCGTCATCTGACCGAGGTTCAAAATTACGAGGTCCGTCCCAAAATAGCCCTCGTGTTGCTTCAAAACGGGACGTTAATATAACTAAAACTAAAACTAAAACTAAACCTAACACTCAGAGAAAAAAAAACATACACAAAATAAACAAAAAAAATTCTGAAAGAAAATATTAGCGCTAATTTCAAATACTTCATAATTCAATCAAAAGATGTCCAGAAGTGGAAAAACAAACTAATTCTGGCATAACTCCTATTTGATATTAAATAATCATAAAAGCAAGCAGTAGTGTGGATGCTAACTTGTGAGATCTGAGTGTGATTATACTATAGATTTTCATCTCAAGAAGTATAATCTAATTTAACTACTGAAAGGAACGTGATTCTGTACATATAGAACCAGTCAACGAAGGTCCAAAATGGGGGTGAAAAAACATTAACTCATATAGTTTTGAAAATTGGTACACATGTTCATGAGGGGCTTATTATGAACATACTAAATGTCCCCGCTCCTGGAGGGTGAGTTCGCGGCGCCATCTTGAATGTCATCCCTCCTTTTTTAGTTTTTCCTGAATATCTCGAAAAATATTCAGATTCCACATTACAATTGATTAAACAAATTAAAGAGCATAAAATTCTGTACAAACATATGCTTTTATTTTTCTTCAAGCTTTAATAGTTTCCCAGATAATGGGTCTCAAAAGTTCCCTCCATCTTTGAGATCATTTCCCTTTTTCAGTTTCTCTTGAATACCTCGAAATCTGTTCAAATTTAAAATTACATGAAGTCAGCAAATTAAAGAGCGTAAAATTACCTACAAACACTTGCTTTTATTTTTGTATTAGCTTTAATAGTTTCCGAGATAATGGATTTAAAAATTTGCCGTCATCTTGGATTTTATCCCCCTTTTTTAGTTTTTTTTTAATATATCGAAAACTATTTGATTTTCAAATTACATTAAATACAACAAATTAATGATCGTGAAATTCCCAACCAATGCATGCTTTTATTTATTTTCTAGCTATAATAGTTTCAGTGATATTTAAGAAAACTAAAAAAGGGGGGATAAAATCCCAGATGATTAGAAATTTTGAAATCCATTATCTTGGAAACCATTAAAGCTAGAACAAAAATAAAAGCATGCGTTTGTAGGGAATTTTGCGCTCTTTAATTTGTTGATTACATGTTATTTGAAAATTGTATAGATTTCGAGATATTCAAGAGAAATTAAAAAAAGAGGGGATGAAATCCAAGATGGCGACAACTTTTGAGACCCATTATCTGCGAAACTATTAAAGATGGCAGAAAAATAAAAGTATATATTTGAAAGGAATTTCAGGCTTTTTAATTTGTTGAATCAATTAATATTTGAAAAATGAATACTTTTTGAGTTATTCAGAAAAACTAAAAAAGGAGGAATGAAATCCAAGATGGCGCCGTGAGCTGACCCCCCAGGACCGCGTACTTTTAGTATGTTTATCAGCAACCTTTGAGACCCATTATCTGGAAAACAATTAAAGCTGGAAGAAAAATATAAGCATGTATTTGTAGGGAATTTTACGCTCTTTAATTTGTTAAATCAATTGTAATTTGAAAACACAATAGTTTTCGAGATATTCTGAAAAACTAAAAAAGGGGGGTGAAATCCAAGATGGCGCCGTGAGCTGACCCCCAGGACCGCGTACTTTTAGTATGTTTATCAGAAGCCCCTAACGAACATGTGTGCCAATTTTCAAAACTATATGATTTAATGTTTTTTTCAAACCCTTCGTTGACTGGACTAATAGCAGAAATTTCGGTCCCTCGGAAATTTAAATGTAAATGTAATTACATGAACACGAATGGCATTCGTTTTTGACTGTCAGTAAATGACTGATTTTCATTGGTTGCCAACGGTGTTTCATTCTATTTATAAAAAAAATCAGCGAATTGTCGGTTGCAATAAGAATTATCAAAATAAAAAAAATTCCAGATTTAGAATAAATTTCCCTGACTTTTCACTGTTTTTCCCCGGTCTCCCAAAATTCCCTGACTATTCCCGGTTTTCCAGGTTTCCAGGTCGGGTGGCCACCCTGTGTTTTATACATTCGAATTCAATAAATTTTCTTTAGATTTTACACATTGGATGAGAATAGTGTTTGGAAAATAGGAGTCCTCTAACTTTTTTTAGTAGTGTGAATTTCATTGCTTTGAACGATCACTTTGGGTCAGAGCCAAAGTGATCATCACTACATCCGAATGATCAGTACATCCAAAATGCCTTAAAAATAATACAAGTTTATAGGTATACAAGGATCAGAGGCGTAGCGACCAGGGAACCACTCTTAGGGGCACTAGGGGCGGCAAAACATTAGTGCGTTCATGCCACAATTTAAAGTTAAATATGATGAAGGAATGAAATTTACTCTTACTAACCCATTGATGACAATTGGGAAGCAAAATTATCCATAATTTGCCTCGGGCGCCACTTACCCTGGCTACGCCACTGAGAAGGCTAGCAGAAAAACAGACCGCTCAACATTGTTAGCATGTACTCACTCATTCGTTTTAATTAGAAAATAATATTGATACAATGAAAATAATTGAAAAGAAGAGTCATTCACATTTATCTTTTTAAGCTTTCCTTAATTTAGCGAAAGTAACCTGTTCTAGATTTGAAGCATTCGGTAGACAAACTGTTCATATGAATAATGCTAATCAAAAGATTCAGCGCAGTATTAAACTGATCTTAAAGTACGAAGGGCTTGCAAAATTTCTTGGACTGTTGCTAGTATCTCTTTGGGCCCATCATCATTCTCCTCATGTTCTGTGGCGTCATGTCATGAAAACTAATCACTACACGCGAATTGTTGGTCACGACAACAGGCGGATTTTCTATATGTTTAGATACAGAAGATGCGTTTCGCGCTATTTTGATCAGTACAACCGATTTATCGTTACATTCGTGATCACAACAAGCGACGACCACTACAGTAGTTTAATGTCATCAGCAGTTCAGACGAGGCTCTCAAAATTTTTTGCATGACAGAATCAAACTTTTGCCTGGAAATTTCAATCTTAATTAAAGCTTCAAAAAATTAAAGATTTGTTATACATTACATTGTAATTGATCGTAACATGCAGATCATAATTTTAAAGATATATTTCAAATGTCATATCAATAAAACTTTTACTTCCGACGTCGTGAGAAAAGTAGAGAGCTTAGCTACATGCATGTGGAGACGATCCATTATAAAGTTGCTCTTCTGTATTTCTGAAAAAAGAGCCAATGGAAGGTTTTCATGGTTATATTCGTGTTCAGTATGTTCAATTCGTACAGAATTGCATTTATTCACTTCTGTAGTTGTTGCACTGTGTTATTCAACCCTCTTCTCTGCAGCCATTCATGCATCTTCTCTTTATGGATTTCCATGAAAAATCTTTTTAAAAGATGCAAATTTTTGGCATGACTCTCTCTGCCATCCTGCCCAGCTTCAATTGATACACAGATACGGTAAGTTATATCTGAGAGTAATTATTAATTTTCCATTTATTTCTCTTTGCATTCCAGAAGCATTCAACAACTTTGAGTCCTAAACACATTTCTCCAACTATTATTTCAAGCATTGTGCAATTTATTTCAACAGCAATGCTTTAATTGCAAGAATATAATATTTTGATGACAGAATAGAAAACCAGTGGCATTTAACTAGTAATAAAGGAAAACTATCTGTTTCCCTAAATCTTAATTATCTTAATAAACCATGTTGTTGCGTTAGTCAAATTCGATTTAAACCTGGAACTCGCATGCGATTTGTGTCGGAAAAGTCATTTGCAGTGAAAATGTCGGAGAAGCAATAAACGACTTGAAGTGCAGTGACAACAGCTAGGCGATATGCACGGACCTACCGCAGAGAAAGAGAGAGAGAAAATGTCACAAATGACTTGTTGCAAAAGTCTTTCTGTGGATGTATGGTGTAAACAGTCCAACACGCAGGATAATGAAGAATGAAGGTTTATTTACAAATATACAGGAAAACACGTAGCACAGGTACAGGAAACAATAGTTCTTGCACAGATTAGCAATATAAACAGACAACAATTCACAGATAATAACATTTCAGCACTTTGATATTTAGCAACACAAACAGTCAGCAAATAACTAGTAACGACAATAACTGCACTTTCAATAGCGCTCAGCTCACTAGCTTCCTAGCTCGCACTACGAATAAACTCCAAAGACGTTCGCTCTCCAAGGCGATCCCAGTCGATCAACATACCCTCCGTCATCCAAGCGCTCTCCTTATATAGTCTCCAGCGGCAGGCAGTGACGTCACATGGAATCTTCTAATATATTCAAGCGTATCTTCTCTCCTAATGGAAATATCGAGAAGATTCCAGCATCTTTGAGATCCCATATTTCGTCACCAAAGTCGCCAAATTTGTCGCCAAGTTTGTCGCCAAGGTCGGGGAACCAGACGTGGCTGCTGCTAGTCATACCATACTTATCCCTGTAAAACTCTCTCCCCAACCATAAGACTCACATTGCTGGGAAGCGACTTTCCATGTTTGTAACAGACTGCTCTTTCAAACTTTCTCCGCGATCCTTAAACATGCCGGACAAGCGACCTCTGTAGGAGGTCCGTGTGGACCACCCATCAAATTTCAAACCATTTATTGCTTCTTTCGCAAATGACTTGTTTTACACAATTCGGATGTGTGTACCGGCAGTATTGTCAAGTAATACTTTATAAAAATTAAGTTTTTGAGATTATTTCCGGAAAGCAGTTGGAAAACAAAGGGTTCTGAAGTGTCAAAAGTGTAAGGACTGTTTTTTTTAATTCTGGAAATTACAAATTTGACCTACTTACTGCTGTTTTCCTTCAAGAATGTTCTCCTTTTTATGTCTTCGAGCACTATATTCGAATTCATCAAATGTTGTTTAGATTTTATACATTTGATGGGAATAATGTTGCGAAAATAAGATATCCTCTAACTGTTTTGAATAGTGTGAATCTCATTGTTTTGAACGTTATGTGGATTTCAGACGACGCTGTTGAATATCTTTTGCCTCAGAGAATCAAACCTTTTCTTGGAAATTTTAATCTAAATTGAATCTCCAAAAAATTAAAGATTTGTCATGTATCAATTTTTTAATGTAACATGCAGACCATAAATTTAAAGATATTTTCTAAATGCCACATCAATAAAACTTTTACTTTCGACGACCTGCGAAAAGCAGAGAGCTTAAATATCTACATGTGGGGGGATAACAACATTTGTTGCTTCAAATCCCATAACTCTTTAATTGAAGATCTACATGTGGAGACGACGCAATTTATGTCGAAAACTCAAATTTTGGAAACGTCCCCACTGTGATGACGGTATATTAAACAAAATTTGTACATCTGAAAAATTTTCAATTCGAAATAACGAAAATTTTGGATTATATTCCTAAGAAAAAAGAATTCAACTTATTTTGTTACTTCACTATATTTAATTCAGAATAAAATTGCATTGCTACGCGGCGTACCACTTTTTTTATTTAGCAGACTTATTTATATAAAGGTGGCTTATCCACGTGTAGTGAACAAAGCATCTTGTGTAAGTTCTTATTCAAGTGCTTGAAAATGTTCCATGCACGCTGATATGAAAGAAAAATGATCATGTGGTGATTGGATTAAAAGTAGTGAGGGGTGGAACTCGTGCTCCTCTCGGATTTAAACTCGAAATTCATTGTTATTTAAACTTACGTTGATAAAAACCTTCTGAATTTTAAAACGTTCATTATTTTAATAATTATATTTCATTAATAACGATATTATAAGTTTAATAACCTGATATATTACATCAATCAAAATTTCTATTAATAATTTGAAAAATGGCTGTTTTAACTTTTAATAAAACTGTTTTACATTACGATTTTTGTACTGCATTTCATTGATTGGATTAGCTATTATTTAGAATAATGATTTGTCTTAACTTTATAGCATAAATAATGGAAGTCTTTATTTACAATTTCTGAAAATACGAATTAAGCGTTTTTTCCAGGTGCTATTGAATTCAGTATTCATTCTGAAACATATTTTCTTTCGGAGTGTTTTTATTTTTTCTGTAGCACTGCTCTACTTGTAGTACTTAATATTATGAAGTTGAGTGCTATTTTCTAGGAGTTTTCAGTATTTAGAAGCAGAGACTAAGCTCTTTTGGTTGCCATTATCTGGATTTGAGTTCTGGTTTCTCATTAATTTGATTAAATTTTCCGGGAACAATATATTTACTGAAGGCGTTCAGTAATGCAATTGCATCTCAAATATCTAATCAAAATTAAATTCCTAATCCTATTAAACTTAAAAGATGTATTATTCATCATCAAGGCATTTTGAATAATTCTTTGCATTTATCGGAGTTCCAGTGTTTATAGTTTAAGCGCTTAAGTATGTTAATAACCTCGTTGATAAGATGTAAGTTTTCAGTGAAAATAAATTAAAATTATTAAAGACATTAAAACTTATTCAAAATACAAAGACAATGTCCCCTTACATCTGAGACTTAAGTCCGATTGACTTAGTCGTTTAAATTCCAGAATTCTAACTCCATGGACACCAGCGCAATCCGAGGTCGATTCGCGCGACTTCTTTTGCCTGCTATTAGCTGCGTGACTAAAGTTTTCGAAAATTTAAATTTTATATGAACTTTTAAAACAGTTTTTGGTATAAAATTTAATTTTAACGTAGGACTACGTTCCTCCCATTCGGGAATTTGATTCACACGCCAAAACACCAGAAAAACGTTGTATCGGAGATCCTCTACACTGAAGAGCCAAAACATTCTGACCATCTACTCAATAACGCGTTACGCCTCCTTTGGCCTTCAAAACAACTGCAACTCGCCTGGGCATAGATGCCACAAGTTTTTGGTACATGACTGGAGACAGGTTGTACCAAATGTCTAAGCAGCGGTCACGCAAAGTCGAGATATTCGGACATGGTGGCGTTTGAGCTCTGAGCTGCCGCTCCATGACATCCTAAATGCGCTGCATCAGATTAAGATCCGGCGAGTTAGGTGGCCAGGACATTAAATGGAATTCATCAGTATGCTCCTCGAACCACTCCAACACAATCCGAGCCTTGTGATATGGAGCGTTGTCCTGCTGGAAGATTCCATTTCCAGTTGGGAAGACAAACGCCATGTAAGGGTGCAACTGATCCGCAATGATGTTCAGATAGTTAGCAGCTTTCATGGTCTGTTATACCACAACTACGGGTCCTATAGCCGCCCATGAGAACGTCCCCCAAAGCATAATATCGCCACCGCCAGCCTGTGTATGGCCTGAAAGATTCAACCTTGCCGAAACCTCATTCTGTTCTTGTGGGGGAATCGGCACACCAATCCATTATTCGACGGTTTGCCTCCTCACAACCTCCTACCATATGGCACCACCCAGCCAACAACATCAGCCAGTATGGTTCCGTAGCGTAGCCAACAATTCAACGTCAAGAAGGAAGATGCATAATTTGCTCCACTTTCTCCAAAGGGAAACCAGCCTTTTTCGTCCAGATCCCAATTAATTGTTTTTCTTTCGTTCCTTCAATAGTTAAGTTCAATGCTTTCGTCCCATTCCCACAATCTTGGCCAACATTTTCATAATTAGCAACTTCTGTAACCGAACACCCTCTTCCTCCTGCGATGAGGGAAATTAAATCCAACCAAACTTCAACTTTCCTTCCTGCGTCTTCATCACCCCATCCTTTCCTTTGGAGATGGAAGGTCTCGTTTCACCAGTTCGACCTTCAACTTCGCCTCCTCTTCAGCCCATCATCCCCCAATGAATTCAGAACAGCTTTAGAGCCGTAGCACACTTGCTTATATTTCGTCACCAAGGGACAGCAAAACCGCTTCTAGGGTGTTTGAACCGGTTTTATTAGCCAGCAAAGCGAAGATGGGAACTTTCCAGCAAAACGAAAAAGATCCATCCAAGTTCATGGGCGTGAATAACTGAACCAATCAGGTTCGACTCGCCAGTGACATCACTGAAATCTTAGGCGCAATTTTCGGGCTACACAGAAGCCATTTCATAACGTGTTAACATCTTAATTTTTTATTGAAATAAGGTAGATGATCCAGTTTTTGCCACATTAAGAGCAAATTTGAATTGGAATTTTCACAGTGGATGACTGGCTTAAGTTTTTTTAAGTCGTACTAACACTATTCTTTAATAAATTTTATTGCCTGATAATTAAAAAATCTTTCTCTGGAAAAAAATTATATTTTGAGTTATGAATTTTTAAATAATATATCTTAATTTGGCCTCATAAATATCATACAATATAACAGACATTTTACTGAATATTAAGCAAAAATACAGCATTTTCATGCAGTATGTATTTTATTACATTTTCCTTCTTTATAAGTCAGTTTTTCGTTGCGTATAAAAGAACTGAATATCAAATTTTTTACTTTTTACTCAACTTGTTGTGTTTCAATGTTTTACATTATTTGTTTGAGATTTTTCTTGTTTATATTTCATAAACATTCAGTAAATTTCTAATTCTTATATTATAACTATATTAAGCAAAAATTAAATAAAATAATATGATTCTTGGAAAAGATTAATGCACCTATTAGTTTGTATCTATGGATATTATACACAAATTAAGTCTTAAATGATATAAAATTTATTAAAAAAGAGGCTAGTACTGTCCCATAAAAGCATTTCCATAGATGACCAATCTTTTGTAAATGTTCAAGATATTATGATGAAGCTACATTTTCACAAAAAACAGGAGATTTTCAGTGACACAGAAATCTTTTGGTGTGTAATTTGCTAAGATTAATATTCATTAATCTTGCATTATAAGTATGCATTGAAGCCATGGATAAACAAATATGATGCATTCTATGTTTTATGCTATTAAAAAATGCTTTGTCTCTTGTTACTTAAAAATAAATATTTAAAAAATATAGATAATTAATAGATTTAGCGTGAGTGTAATATAAATCTTAACATGTAGAGAATATGTATGCATTTTTTTTCAAGCGAAAAAAAAGTTCTTTGAGAATTAACATTCAAAATTTACAAAAGTGGTCCATTGTACCCTGGTCTCCCCATACATGATGTATACACTTGTACAATTTTTTTAAAGGGCTGAATTTATATGCAAATACTTAAAGCAATCCCTTTAGGAAATAAGAAAAAACCCTCATAATCCCTAAAGATAATTAATTTTAGAATTAACAGTTATTTCTGACAGTCTAGCGATGAAAGATTGCAACACTTGTGAGTACTTGACACATGTTCATGCATTTAATTTTCTTCAGGACTTTCTTCCAAGATCTACCGTGTTTCTCCTTCAAATAGAGTTCCATCAGCTAACTCTTCTTCAAAATAGAACTTCTCAGAACAATGTACGGTCCATCTCTCTGTTCTTGTGTACATTTTTATGTTATTTTTATTATTGTATTTAATTTGTTTTTCAACTTTTTCCTTCCATTTTTTGTTTTTTTTAATGTATTTTTTACTCTTCGTATAGTTTTTCCATTGCATTTAGTTTTTATTATTTTCCAGCTATTTCATGTATAACTGTGTAATTTTGTGTTTTTCAAGGTTTTATTTTACTCTGTGTTACCAAAATATTTTTATAATGTATAGCACAATAGCAACTCTTCCTAATGCTCCTGCAAATAGTTGCGTTCTTAATTAGTCAGCGGTATAGAGAATTGTCAAGTTTTAAGAGAGGTCACCACCTGGGTTTTGTGATTTTTCTTCCACTTCATGACCGCGTCACTGCTTAAATAACCATATGGTTACAGTTGCAGGGGCATGGAGTGATGTTATGTTATGTACAAGAGGGGAGCAACTGTTCGCCTGGCAGATGGCGTACCCTGACACGACCATCGACGTGATGAATGAGAAATCGGGATTCATCCGACCAGGCAACTCTCTTCCACTCATCCATGGTCCAGTCTCGATGTTCCCGGGCCCACTGTAGGTGTAGTTGACGATGACGCTTGGTCAACAGAGGCACACGAGTGGGACGTCTGCTGCACAGTCGTGACCTTCGAGATAACAGAAGGCCCAGTAACTCGGAACATGAGTCATCATGAAGAGGGAACGAAGACACTCGGAAAACTATTTTTAATTCTAGAAGATTATTACAGTGTTAAATAATTTATGTTTAAACTTATAACAATAACTAGGCCAAGAATTAACAAAAGTTTCTTTTAGATTTCGTGAGCTTTTTCTCATATGCAAATAAAACTATAAACATCATACAATAATTAAATAAAAAATATAACTTTTATTGATATAAATTTAACAATAAATGGTAATAAGTTTTTTCAAGTAGTTAAGTAGAAATTTGGAAAATTACCCTTACAACATTGATTTCCATATTTGTTTCCTAAGGTGGCCGACACCTGGGCCAACTTGGTAACATGCATATGGTTGCCATTTGCACGACTTAAAACTATTAATATGAAAAATTTATTAGAAATGAAGTAAATGCGGTTAAAGAGAAAGAAATAACCTTTCAGAAAACGTATCATAACTCAAAGTTCTAAGAATTTAAACACATCTAAATTAAAATATCTTCTTCCCTGGAAATTAGATCGACTGCTCCTCAAAAGTGAAATCACTGCATACCATGAAAGCCGATCAAGGTGATATCTTCAAATTCAGCCGCGTGCACTGCAGACACGTGATTTACAATGCAGTAGCACCGTGTTGTAATTAAAAATGAAATTAATTCTACTTTTGGGGGGTGGCAAACCACAATGGTATCCACAAGCAAAGGAAGATAGCTTATAAAACGCGGCGTTTTTCATTTTTAAATCAATTTCATTTTTAAAATAGGGCCTTTTTACTTATACCCATAAATGTATTATTTTCAATAAAAAGAATTATTTAATTGATCGCCAACATTAATAGAAATTTAAGTCAATTAACGTATTAAGCGAAAATTTTTAAAAATTACTTCTCTTTCAGAATATGCTGCAATAAAACAGTATTAAATGTTTTAAAAACATTTTACTGGATTTAACAAAATATAACTTTATTCTGATAATTTTTTTGATACCATAACCATATTGGAGAAACTATTTTATTTTCAAGTTACTATGAAAATTCATGGAAAAAACGGTAGTTAACAAACAAGGCTGACAAAATCATGATTAATTTTTTTTTTAAATATATATTTTTAAATGAAACTTTGCATCTAGCATTTATTTACTTCTAATTTAAAAAAAAAAACTGTCTGTCTTTAAATAACTATCAATCTTATTTATAGTACAAAAAGAAATACATTCCTTAAGCACAATTTATGCTAGCAAGGTGTTTTTAAAGAATTTCCATCGAAACAAAATAAAAGTAATTTTGTTTCATCTTGATTATTAAAGTATCCGAATATACCAATTTTATAAAAATCTAGCTGGTATAAAATGAAATTGTTATTAATAACTTGAGTATATATTAAAAAAATATCTTATTTCTATAAAATTAAGCCTTCCACTAGACCAACAATATTTAAAAAATTTTACCAATTAATCCTGTTTTTATATCAAATATTTTTTATAAAAAATATTTTTAGAAAACTGATCAGATTTAAATAAATGTTTTCAATAACACACCTGCCAAAACTTTTAATAAGATGTGAAACTATTCTATTATTTCTAACCTTAGAAATAGTTTTATCCTTTTTTAAATATTTACAAAATCTGTAATTTTTTAAAATATACTTTCTAATTTTAATGTAAGATGTAATAAAATTCAATAAAATAAAGATATTTAACTATTTAAATTTATTTTGAAGTTTCTTTGTACAAAGACTTGTAATAAAGATTTGTATCTGCAATGTACTTTTTAAGGTATCAACTCTTTAAGAATATTTTGTCAAGAATATAATCACTTACTTCATAAAACATGATGTAACACTTTCAGTATCTTTCAAATTCATTTAAATCAGAATTTTAATCAAGGTGATTACCCCAAGTATTTTCTACCAGAAGCTTTTTATTAAATTAGTGATTTCAATGATACTGAAGTAAAGAATTGAGATCTTTATTGCTACTTATATAATATTAAAAATTAACCAAGAGACAATTCTAGAATCAAAATACTAAATATTTAGCTTGAAAAATTATTTATAAAATTCTTAATTTTTTAGGTATAAATTTAATTAAAAAACACTGAACTTTGCATAATTTTTTTCTGGTTGAAGAGTTAAAAATTTACAGAAACACATAAATTATCCACAAATTTTAGGAAATTGTCAAAAAATATTTATTATATACAAACAATGTTTACAAATTTTTCAACAAATGACAAATACAGCTTTAAACTAGTATGTACATAAAACTTGAGAGTACTTTTTATTTCAAAATACAAGTATAGCACATGCAAAAAATATCAATATTATGATGAAATACAAAATAAACATTCTATCAGTAAATGAAATAATTATTTTGTGTTTGTTTTGGTTTTTTTCTCTAAGAGAGAACTGGTGTTCTTGATTTCACTGAGAGTTTCTAATTTCCGTTTCTTCTTAGTTTTTGAACCCTTTTGTTTATCATTTTTAATTTTACAATAATTATTAAGTAACGTGTTAGTAGCTGATTTCATTATTTTAGCAATTACTTTTTCAAAGGTATATCCACAGCTACACACTGAAAAGTCCCACATGTCTTTTGACATTAACAGCTCTTCAACTAATTTCATCACCAAATTACGTTGATTTTGAACTTTTAAAAATTGAAGCTCATATTTTTCACTGATTAATTTTTGAGTTACAATATAAATGTGTAGAACAATATTAGTAACGAATTCCGATGGATAAAGTAACCCTCCCCTATCACAACTTTTAATTAGTTTAAAATTATCAACATCCATTTCTTTATCGGTGAGTAATTTCTTTCTACACTCGTAGCACTTAACATTTTTGTGAGCAGAATGGGAGCAATATCCAGCCAAATAAGTTATAACTGGTAAAGGATCTGTCACTTTATCTATATCTGAATTAGAAACTTCAATGTCCTGAAAAAATCATCAATAATTTCTACTGAATTTTCATCCTTTTCACAGTTATCAAACAAGTCAATATCAAAGCTCCCAGAAGTATGAGAAATAAGCTTTAATTCCCTACTTATTCTAAGCTTATTCTCAGTTTCGTAGAGCTGACGAATGGAGATATGATATTGGTCACCAGACATGCTGCGGTATTGTCCAAAACGCGATTCAAGTTTGTCTGTTTGAATCTTTCCTAATAATAAATATGACATATTTAAATTATTACAACAGTATTCAGTTACAGATAAAAAGGCTTGAGAGGTTTGACGTAAAGCTGAATGAGTCTCTCGACTAAATCTGCCATTATTGGAATTCATTTTTTCATACTTGTCTAACCAAGCTATGAACTTTTTTAAGAACTCTTTTTTAATATCATTAAGGGAATCAGTAATTGGTTCAGCCGTAGGATTGTTTTTGTGTTTTCCTTTTGTCACAGTTTTTACATTGGCAATGTCCCACCAGGTGCAAAATATATTTAGAAAATTTGCAGTGTCACCATAATGCATGAGGTTATGTTTTTCACCTAACTCTAATAAGCCCTTGACCAGATTTGAACTGAAAATTTTCAGAGCAAGACTAACATTTTGGCGTTCAAGATTTGTCGGCCAGAGAGCTTTTCGTGTTAACCCAATACCAAACTTCAACAATTCTGATGATTCAATATCATATAACTTTCGAAAGACACTAAAAGAGGCTGTCTGAACTGAATTTTCCTCTCCTTCAAACTGGGGATAATACATAAAATATCCATTTTTTTGATTGATACAATTGTTTCTCACACATTTTATGAGATGAACTGAATCAATCAAATAAAACAAAGGCCTTTTCTCGTCTGCTGGATGCTGATATTGTACTTGGAATTGTGGAGGATTATTGAAATTAGAAACAGCTTTTCGATTTATTGAATTATTATCAGTGACAATGCCCATAACTTTAAATCCAATTTCCTCTAAAGCAAGAATTATCTTTTTTATTAAAGTAAATAAATCTTCAGCCACGATATGGCTTACGGGAACAATGTGAACAACATCCTTGAATGATGAAGAAATGCTGTTTAACATAAACACATGTGCACTTGTGGCCAAGTTTGCATTATCATAGGAGTTACCCACAATATTTCCCCCTTTATAATCCATGAAAGGTTTCATATGAATCTCATCAAGCAGCAAAAAAACATTATGATCCCCATCACTTATTTTTGAAAATATTTGTTTAGCATAAGAAAGGAAATATTTATTTTGTTGTTCATAAACTGGTGATGATCTTAACATTGAGCTGACTTTTCTTATTGTACTAGGGTCAGGCAATATTAAATTACCTGAATGACGGATAAATTTATATGCTTGCGGAGATATATGAAATAAAAGAGAAGAGAAAATAAGCATGTTTGAGGAATATCGATATCTTACTGGATTTAATTTTAAAAGGTGCAGTTGCTCAATGAAAAATTCTATCAAGAATTTAAATTTATCCTCAACAAGATTCATTGATTTCTTTAGAGAAGAAGTTACAAAATATAAATTATCATCTAATGGATTATCATAGTTTATTACATTTGTTTCATAGTTCTTTAAAATATCCAGTACTTGATTAAAATTACTTACTTTTATAGGTAACTTTGTATCCTTGTGTTTGGTGAGATTCTGCCCTTTATACGATATGCTCAGTTGCAAAACATCATTAATTGTAATTGCATAGGTTATGCATGGTACACATTCAGTTATAACTAATGATAAAAAAATTATATGCTTGTCTTTATGAATTCTGGACCAAAAAGGAGGTACTTCATTAATAGAGAAACAATTCTGCATTTCCACAAAATTTTGAAAACTGAATTTGTTATCGTACTGCTCTTTCGTAAGTAAACTGTCGGCGATAGCCTTGTGAAGGTATTGCTCCTCCAAATTCAATTTTCTTACTTCTGGTCCATCACGAGCAACCTTTGTAGAGGATAAATATGAAGGGCAATGTGGGAAAATTTTTGGTGTTGCACCTTCTTTAAGTCTTGGCTTCTTCAATTTAGCAATAAGTGTTTCACCCGTTGACTCCTTGTAAAATGTAGAAACTCTTTCGATATCGTCATCCGTGAAATGCTTCTCGCATACCTAAAAGAGTAAAATAATTTATTACTTCCAAAATAATTTCTCTAAATACATTTTGATTCATAATATCAAATAAACATGGGTATGGGTATTTAAATTTAGCTCATTATTATTTGATATTGAAGGCCAAAAATTTTTTAAACAGCGATGTATTTTTATTAATATTTGGACAAATAAAAAAACTAAGATAAACAAATTAAATCAAATATTTCATAAAAGTAAATATTATAATACAGTATTCAAACATAATAGTTTATATTACTTTATTTTAATTTATTAAAAATCCGCTTAAAGCTGTCCTGACTTATTAATAATATAGAAATAATAGTTCTATTTGTTTATTTTAACTCTTAAACAGTGTTTTGTGTTTCTAAGTAGAGAGAACTTACTTTTGTATTTTTAGTCACAACTAAATCTCTTCTAGGGACAGCCTGGATCCATTTTAATTTTAATTCTTCTACTTTAGGGAAACTGAAAACTGCCACCTTGTTTTCTGCATCATAGTTGCCTCGGCAGTTTGTCACACAGCATGTATTTGGCATCTGTAAATGAAGAATAACTCATTAAAATGACACAATCATAAAATTTCACTAACAAACAACAACAAAAATAATGCCCATATGTCATATATTAAATTTTGCAATAATTTAAAGTTAGGATGAGAAAAAACTATGAATAAACAAAATATCCTATATGAAGCTTGCATATAATTAATCGGTTAGCATTGATAATATTTTAAGAGACAAAATAAATTTATCATACTAAATATTATTATAAAGTAAAATAAAATAGAAATCCATTAGTTAACTAAGATAATCAGTAATTTGAATAAACTTTATATGTTTTAAGTGACACTGTTTCACTAACATTTATAACAGAGAAAATAAGTTCCTATTATAATAAAAGTCTCAGCTTGTGCAAGAAACATTTTTTAACAGAAACCTTTTAACAATGTGTATAAAAACATGCAAGAACTGCCATCTTTTGAATTTATCATAATGGAAGTAATAAAGTAAGTAAAAATGGTTTAAAAACAATCTTCGAGGAAATTCAAATTTAGTAATGACATATAAGTTTCTTCTGTCTATTGTAAAAAATGAATATACTCTTGGGAGACTCAGCATTCAAAATGATAACAAACAACGTGTCCATACTTGGAAAATTTTAATAAATGTTTAAAAAAACATTACATAGATGGCATTTTAAAACATTAATCAATTTTGAAAGCGACTTTTATTTTATGTGAAAGGGAAGGTTAAATTTCTTGCAGAAACTAGTTTAAAAATATTCTTATGAAAGATTTGTTAGTACATAATACACTCGCAGTATTGGATTAAATTTTCATACACTAACGATTCCACTTAGCTAACAAATAAACACATTGTATTAATGTAATGATTGCACGGCAATTTTAAATAATGAGTATAAGCATTCGAAATCAGTATAATCAGGTAGCTTTAATATCTATACGAATCATTGAGTTAGGCTTATCAACATGCAGAATTAAAACATGTTTAAGGGAAGAATAAATAAATATTTCTACACTTACCTTTCGAAAAAGTTGTAAACAGCACTCTGGTTAATAATCCAGTGGAATTTGGAGAACTGTCACACATAAAACATTCCTTAACTTACGACTGGACATCGATTCTCGACACGACGCTACGCTTTGCAGTTCACATAAGACACTTCGCTTCGTCGTTTCGCCTCCCTTATGGTGATGACTCATTGTACAAAATTCCGTCTGTTCCTGGGCCTTGTTTATTAGGGTGGATCGAAAAGTATAGGAAAAAAAAAATTTTGAAATTCTTTTTGGCATGGGGCGGGAAAGTTGTGTCTTAAGTATATTAGTTTACATATATTTTTTTATTGAAATCCATTCATATCTTCCGGTGCCCCAAGCGCCTCAAAAATAGTTAAAAATTGAATTTTTTATGAAAATTTACAATTTTTTTTGTTTTGTTTTGAAATTATTTTTGGCATAGGGTGGAAAAGTTGTGTCTT
Source organism: Araneus ventricosus (assembly GCA_013235015.1). Classification (NCBI taxonomy): domain Eukaryota; kingdom Metazoa; phylum Arthropoda; class Arachnida; order Araneae; family Araneidae; genus Araneus; species Araneus ventricosus. The sequence continues at coordinate 12,510 of BGPR01008552.1, read as the reverse complement.
AGGTATATTAGTTTACATAGATTTTTTTATTGAAATCCATTCATATCTTCCAGTGCCCCAAGTGCTCCAAAAATAGTTAAAAATGACATTTTTGGGGGGAAATTTATAAAAAAATATTTTCAAAATTTCCTTTAGCGCCGGGTAAGAAAGTTTTGTTTTGGGTATATTAATTTGCGTTTTTTTATTATTATTAAAGTTCATTCATATCTTCTGGTGGCCTGAAAGCCCTCCAAAAAGATAAAAATTGACATTTTTACAAATATCTATTAAAAATTGTGAATTAATGAAAAATATTTGAAAAATTGGCAGATTATTCAAGTATTAAAGTGTAAACTTATAAATAATTATAATTTTATAATAATACATGAAGTATAAATTTAATAATTAAGGCAATAAATCACAAAACTTATAAAAAGTGAACTTAATCATAGATTTTTTTTTAATTCTATTAATTTGAAGATTTACATATTTCTAAAGGATGTAATCCTTTTTGTATTATAATGCTTAATAAGACTTCTTGATTGTATCCTATTCAATATGAAGCCGTGTCTTTTCTCTTCTCCATATACACTTTCCGACGCTTCAAACACTATGAGAAAACACCTTTCTACAGCTTGGGTATGGCATGGATATTTTGACCATTCCTCTGTCTAACTTTTACTATGTTCTCTATTTATTTAAATGGCACATTCATCAAAAGAGGTGGCTAAAATGTCCAACTCGTTGCCAGTTAATAAGTGCAAAACGATCCTTTGCTTTAAAGTCTATTTTTGGTACTTGAAAAATTCTTATTCTGATAATCCTCTGTTTTCATATCTAGCACAAATTAGTTTTCGTATTGCTAAAGACCTTATATTCTCTCTGTTATTTGTGAGAATTGACAATAGCAAATTTTCTGGATGACAAAAGAAGCTATTTCGTTGAATAAAAGTGTGTACTATATTTCTTAAATTGGGTTCCAAATATCTAAAAAATGAAATAAGTCTCCAAATATGCAGCGCTCCTTCTGTTATGGAGGGATTTGTCTTGACATGGAACCATACAGGTTGCATATACCTTCATAATATATGTTGCAAGAATAATAAGATTGTCAGATAGTTTTTCTGTGACCACATACAACATTAAAATTCTACCTGCAATTGTTAGCCACCTTGAGTGAACAACTGGACCAGGCTTTCTTAATGCCAGGTCAGAATAACATTCACCACGTGATATCGCTAGACAAATATCATATAGATATTGCTGATCATTGCTGAGAACCATTCTATTTATATTATGTGGCATATTCTCCACATTTATTGAAGAAAAAGGAGCTACAGGTAAGTTCCTCATAGGTTTTGATTGCTTTACGAAGTGGTCGACAAAATTCTTCAGGACCAGCTGTTGCCCATCCAAAGAATTCAGTAGATGACGGAGGGATAACTCATTTGTTTGAAGCAAACAAATTCACTATTGTAATGGTCTATTGAGGCAAGTTCCATCAAGCGAATAATACCTCCCTTGTGCCCAGTATTAACATTTGTTCCATCGCATCCAATTACTGTTAGCCCATTTAATCGCATGTTATGTGTTCCAAAAAATTGAGTATTGCTTCTTTTATGGCTTTAGCTCCTCTTGTTGCAGTAGTAACATGTCCGATATACACAGGTAGGTTCGTTTACAAGAGTGTAATGCTCCTCTTTCGTGGTCTTTGGGTAGTACCTTGTGTCCTTCTTAATTAGCACTTTTGTGTTTTCTTTCCTCCCATCGAAATATAATACGGTTAAAAGAGACAACGACACTGTTAACTTAGTAGACTTTGCAACTGCATTTTAAAGCTTTTTACGCTGTCTACGAATTTTATTGCGATCTACCACATGCGAAGCCACGCCTTCGTGTACAATTCCAATATCATGTAGAACAGCACTGGTAAATAAAGTAGCTGTTCTATTTGAAACTCCGTATCGATCACATTCCATTGCTAAGGTAAGGAAATCTAAACGATTTTATGATTGATATTCCAAGGTAATTACATCCGTATCTGTATACAAGGACGAAGACATAGTGTTGAGCTCAAGCATCTCCTTTGATTGAGCATGAGCAGCATCATTTTTAACCGTTTTACGTTTTATTCTTTTGTCTTCCATCTGTTTTCTTTTTTCCTTTTCTCTTTTTTTCATTAGCAATTACTTCCACTTCTCCAATAACCATTTTCCTTTCTAATATTCGATCTTTTATAAACAATCACTTAGCAAGTGAAATGTTCATGTCTTCTTGAAATTTACATTTATCGAAATTTGTACACTTACAAAATGTGATATCGAACAAACACGATATTTTTTCAGTACGATAATTTTCCAATTTTTGTTGGTATTTTTTATCATTCCTTCGCCCTCTCCTCTACGTTTCTCCTTGTAAAATCATTTCTTTAACACATTTTTAATTTTTGATTTTTAATTCGAAATTTGCATAAAAAATGTTTTTTTGCAAATATTTAAGCGTTTTGGGGCACCGGAAGATATTAAACAAAGTTGAAAAAATTTTGCATATATGCTAATACACTTAAAAGACAACTTTTGCACCCTATGCCGATTATTTTATCCAAACTTTGATTTTTCGATCCACCCTATTGTTTATCTCGGTCACGGCACAGTCCCATATCCAACAGTGTCCGCTGAACTGTGTGTTCCGAAACACTTGCGCTTGGACCTGCATTGTATTGGGCTGTCAGCTGAGCCACTGTCTGGCGCCGATTTTGATTTACCAAGCGGGACAATCTCCGAAGTCCCTTTTCTTTGATGACGCGTGAACGACCAACACATTGGCGTCTACTGCTGGTGTCACCGTCATTTATCCACTTTGCATGAATACTAACAACGGCAGATCGTGAACAACCTACCAGTCGTGCAGTTTCGGTGATACTCGTTCCGAGTCTTCGGGCCATTACGATGTGTCCTCTATCAAATTCGCTTAGATCAGCAGCCTTTCTCATCACTCGCAAAAGTAAGTGCAAGAAAGATTACTTACCTTCTCCAGCAGTAGTTAAATACCGTTCTCAGTTAACCACGTGCCCTCCACGTCATCCAGACGAGTTCATTGAAAAATGTGGGGATGGTCATAATGTTTTGGCTTGTCAGTGTATATCTCGGTAACTACATATGTTAAAAACATAACTAATGTCTTATTTTAGCGATAAAGGGTAATAACATAAGTTACAAAAAAAAATGAAAATCAGAATTGTAGTTCAACGACTACTGAGTCGCAAAGTTAGGCAAAAATACGCATGAATTGGTGACGCGATCCTCTATATCTCGGTAACTACATATGTTAAGAACGTAATTAATGTCTTATTTTAGAGATAAAAGGTAACAACAGAAATTACAAAAAAAATTTAAAAATCGAAAATCAGTCACGCGAGTAAAGTTGTCCTAGGCCTTTAACATCAGCGGCTGTTTGAAAAAGACAGCCTCCCGTCATTTTTTTATTTTATTTTACTCCTATTTCAAATCCTAAAGCCAGGAAAAATTCAAATAACTCCCATTTTAACATGCTTTCCCCATAACTTCAAATGTTCTGAATCAAAACCCTTAAATATTGGTTTCGAGGGCCCTTAAATTTTTAAAATAAAAGGAAATATTAAATCAAGCAGATTATAAAATACCCATAAATAACTTGTAATATGTAGCTACTGTACCTGGAGGTAAAGTTTATCCGCAGGTGCATTAGTTGCAAGTGACGCTATCCATTAAAAATTAGTTCTGTATACTATTCCTTGATTACTTTCTACTTTTAGTAACGGCCACAAAAAATTCCTAGCAATTTCTAAACTGCTTTTAGACAAACTAATATTGCATCATATGCATTTTTGTAAACCAAAAATTATCTATGGTTTCAAAAAAATATTAGCTTGGCACTTTCTCCTAAATCTATTAATATTTTCAACTGTTTTTTCACAACAGTGTTTGTAAACTTTCTCCTTTTCCTAGCGTCAATATTTTCCGTAAGATTTTTGATAGCCTTACAGTGGCAGGCATACTACAATCCGAATTAAGCAAATGAAGATTTAAATAACAATTCTACCTTAACCTTTTTCTCAATCTTAGTAAAGTATATAAATCTTGCTCAACATTTTATATATCTAGTTTGCGCATTGTTTATAGTTTTTATCAGATGCAAAACTTATTTAATATAAGTCAAAGTATTTCATTTCCAATAATCAAACAACCATTTTTGCAGGCCTCTCATGTTATGGCTAATACCTTGCATATGAATCTCTTTTTTTCTTTACTTTAAATTGTAGAACTGAAATTTTATATTGTATATCTCTACTAATAATAAAGGAAAATGTATGTGTGAGCGTCTTTTTGTTGCCACTCTATATGGCGACCGCTGGACTTAGAGCTACGAAATTTGGCACAAACATATTTTGGAGGGTGGGAATGTGCACCTCGGGTCCGAGTTTTGTTAAAATTTTAATTAATTAAAAATTAAACGAAGTTTTGATGATTTTCCTTAATAACTACCCAAAAAGTAATAGTACCAAAATGATTTTCACTCCATCTTAATATTTAAAAAATTATCTTTTCAATGATATTAATTCAATTATTCTACGATTTTTTCCTCAAATCTTAATAATTTTAAAAAAATACGTTTTTTAAGAATAATTTAAAACAATACTTTTCATTGTTGTAATGAAATCCAAAGCATTTTCATTGTTTAAACAAATATTTAAGTGCACATTTCTTTTGCATTGCTGTAAGGTCCTAATGGATTTTCTTTCTTTTTCATTTTACCATTTCTTCTGCTAAATATGTAATCAAAGTCCTTTAAAATAGTAAGCTTATTAGGAAATATATGCAGTAAGCTGAATGATTATGGTTTAATTCGTTTAATCAACATATTTGAATCCAGGTAACATGACGCAGGACGTAAAATGTGCCGCTCCACTTTATTGTTGAAATCAGATACACATTTTGCATGAATTATAAGACAATGACGTTGGCGCCGACAACTTGCAATTGGATGTTACACGACAGACAGTTATTTGACTCCATTAGGGTCGTTCATGTAGACAACGAACAGATCAGGTGCAAGGCTACTGAAAGAACACTGGTTAAAAGTCTATTAAAATTACTTCCTTAAGGTAACCATGAGTATCAAATAATGCATATTAGTAGTGTATGAACTAAGGGCCAGAAATTGTTAATGCATAAATCTTTTTCATTTTTTTGCAGTCGATTGCGCACCAATTACATATACTTGTGATGGCGAACCTTTTAGAGAAGTGGGTGAGGTTTGTTCATTATTTTTCAATACTATCTCGTTTGGCACGACACTTGGGAAGGGGAGGATGGTGTGGTAAAAGAGTACCAATTGACAGCTGACATTTTTTTCTCACTTTTAAAATCCTCTCAAAAATTTACGTTTCCTTTTTCTTCTATAGCTTTTGCGTTTGCAAAGGAAGAGCAAAAAATAAATGTCTACGTCAAAAATTTGACATCAATGGGGTGATACCATAAATTACTGCATCATTTAATAAAAGGTAACACCATGCCCCTTTGCCAATCAGTGCCTATGCACCGACTGGAAAGCTCATTATACAGGGTTAGCCTAAAGGATTCATCCGGTTTGAAAAGACTGGTTATTTACAAGTATGCGACGTACAAAGACGGGTGATACATGAAAAGATACATACACTCACCACGTTCCTGGTACATACTACAAATGACCAGGTGCATATTTTCCGTATTTGCGTAGGAATGCACGCTGAACGCTCGTAACCGAAGAACACTTCGCATATTCCAACACACAAAAACTCTTCTCCCGCATTGCCGCCATCTTGTAAAGTTCCAAAGCAGGCTCGCCATCTAACGAGCTATGGGGCTGGCTTTTAAACTTGCGAAGTGTTTGTATCTTGTATCACCCGTCTTTGTAGGTCGTATACCTCTCAATACACAGTGTTTTGAAACCAGATGAATCATTTAGGCTAACCCTGTATGTTATAAAGTTCAAGGAGCTTTCGTACAGGTTCGTTTTGGCTGACTTATGCTGCCATCTGGGAGTGTGGAAGTGTATTAGATATTACAAAATAAATATGAAGTGTCGTGGGCTCAACTCTACATACATGCATACAACGATAGTCCATGAGATGAAGGGTAGAGCATTTTTAAATGAAGAAGCAATCGTTGGTACTCCAAAAACCAGTTTATTAGAATTTAAATATTCTTAATTAAAATAATGAGCAAGCAGATAATGCAACTGCAGACGAAAATTTAACATTACTGGAGTTCGCGCCCATGGCTATGAGTGAAGCTCATACGCGCAAAGCGGCGAGTCTTACCAAGAAAGAGTTACATCATAAAAAGAGAAAGATGGGGGAAGTCAAGCCTTTAAATACTGATGGTAAATGGGGAATCCCTGAAGATCTCGTGACTCTGTAAGTTCAAGAAGAAGTGCGTTTCTCTAAGATTTAAGTAGAAGTAATTCGTAACTTCGCCTCCTCTTCAGCCCATCATCCCCTAATGAACTCAGAACTGCTTTAGTCGTTCTTTCAGGACTTTCTTCCAAGATCTATCGTGTTTCTCCTTCTTCAAATAGAGTTCCATCTGCTAATTCTTCTTCAAAATCGAACTGTTTAAAACAATGTGCGGCCCATCTCTCTGTTTTTGTGTACATTTTTATGTTATTTTTTTATTATTGTATTAATTTGTTTTTCATCTTTTTCCTTTTATTTTTTGTTTTTGAATGTATTTTTTACTCTTCGTATAGTTTATACATTGCATTTAGTTTTTATTATTGTCCAGTTATTTCATGTATAACTGTGTAATTTTGTATTTTTTCAAAGTTTTATTTTACTCTGTGTTACCAAAATATTTTTTAATGTATAGCACAATAGCAATCCTTCCTAATGCTCCTGTAAACATTTGTAAACTTCTTGCGTTTTTAATTAGGCAGCGGTAAATAACCTTATGGTTATAGTTGCAGGGGCATGAAGTGGTGTTATGTTATGTTATAGTTAAAAATGAAGTCGTGTTAAAAAGAATTTATTTTAAAGATGTTTAAAAATTCTGAATCATTACATACATATGTATATGAGAAAACTTAATATTAAAAAATAATAGTAAAGTTTAATTATTAAACACTTTTAGACGCATACGCCATGGCAGCCAATTAGTTCAACATTGCTAGCTGGTATATCCCTGCTCTACGATGAGAAGAATATATGCGCGACAAATTTATGACCGACTACTATAAGACATACACAAGCAGAGTGAAACGACAGAAAACCGCTTTGCCAACGTCCACGTGGAAATATTTCATTCACAAATTTGACCTTAGATATTTATACTTTAATTTTTTAATATTTTCGATTGTCTTTACTCTATTTTATGATATTAAAAAAAGTTTATAAAATCAACGCGTGGTTCATTTAAAAAGCCTTCGAGTGTCAGCTTCTGACCCACGGGTCATAGGTTCTCTACCATTGCTATAGACTCTGGATTTCCAATACTGCAAAGAATTGTTAAAATTTCTTTGAGGATGGATAAGATATCTTTTAGGGTTCAGAGCTAGACAAGACTGGAAATCTGATTTTTGATTAGAAATTTTGATGCAATTTCGTTACTGAACGCCTCAGTAAATATATCGTCCCCAGAAAATAGAATCAAATTCATGGGAAGCCAGCACAGAAAACTAGATAATGGCAAACAAAAAAGCGTAGTATTTCTCCTTCGTAATGCTGAAAATCCTCTCAAAAAACGCTGAAAATTAAACTTCATAATATCTACTAAAGAGATAACAGTGCTACATAATGAATGAAAACAGTCCCAAGAGAAAATCCTACAGAATATTGAATTCTACAGTACCTGCAAATAACGTTTAATTCGTGGGTTCAGTACTTGCGAATAATGACTTCCACTATTTATACTACGAATTTAAAAGAAATATTGCTAAATTATAACTAATTTGAATAATGAAATGTAATAAAAAATTGCATTTTAAACGATTTTAATTAAAAATCAAAATGGTCAATTTGAAAATTAATAATAGAGATATTTATAATGTTGTTAATAATAATTCATATCATTATTGAAAGTTTTAGTAATCAAAAAGTTATTATTTAAGTAATTTTGGACAATAATGACATTCGAGTGTCGGATCCCAGATGTGAACGAGTACGAACATTCACTACTTTGCTATCTCTATGCTCGGAGCATTTCTCCAGCACTTCATGAAAGTCATTGCGCTTGCATTTTGCTATATTCATAAAGAAATTTTCTTTTTTTATATAAAGCATTGCTAAATTTAAAAACTGGTACTTTGGATAGTTATCTATTTTTCTTTCAAATAAATATATTAATTTTTTTTTCGCTGCAAATTTATCCAAAATTTTCATTGAAGTTCTTTAATTTAACTGATATTAATTTATGCTTATATATCTTTATTTAAATCTCGATTTGTACATAGCAATAGAGAAACACAACTTATTCGAGAAGAGTCTGTTACAGAGTGAATGCAGCCGCTCCAATTCGTGATATATTTGGTTATGTAACTCATAAATAGATGGAGCTCTTGAAGATTGTTAAAATAACAGTCTAATCACGGAATGAGATAAAGCTGGTAGTAAGTGTCTTGACTTACTGATTCAATCTTAATACATAGATGTTATTTGCTATAAAATGTTAGTATACACAGGGTATTTTTTTAAAGCTGACACTACTCGGCACCATCTGTACCCCGCTCTTTCAGTTGAAATGTCACCAAATTTGGTATAGGGACTAATGACAACATGGGAAGAAAGAATCCTTGAAAAAAAATTAGTTCAAAAAGTCGCCGAGAAGGGAAAAGGTAGCACTGTTGTAGTCTGCACAAGTGAGTATTGGACGACGGAATAACAAAGAAGAAATTTCAGTACAACTCTTCTTTTATGCAGCAAATGAACTGCCCAGAAGGGTTACAGAGATTATATTTCAGTGCACCGTAGCACTTTATTCATTAAAAGCACTTCCTCGACGAGGGAAATGGCCTCTTTCAATATGACCACCATTCTCGTGAACCATTGCATCCTGTACGCAACATTCTCGAAAATTACATGTCGCCAGGAATGCTGAGCACAGCCTGTGATTCGGGATCCCACCAAGATGGGCTTCAAACAGGAAAATTTGAGAATTTAAGGATTAAAGTTTTGATGAACTGAAAGCAAACATTTTGGAAGTCAAGAAACTAGGGTTTCCGGCAAAATGAAGGATTTGTTCAACGTAGAATTTTAAAGACTGTCTAAACGTGCATAATTTCGAGTTATTATTGTGTCCAGATTCGCATCTAACGCCCTGAAGTCCTGCCGTCTTTCGAGTGCTGGGAAATTCTCAAATGCAAAATTCAGCATTGCCCTCGTTACTACTGGGTCGTATGATGGAAGTTGAAACAGTTCTTAACGAATACAGTGCAATTTTCTGAATCTTTCTGAAGTCACTTTCATGTGGTTCCAAACAGGTTCAATTTTGAGGTCCTAATAAAATCATAACCACATCTGGGCTCGTCAAACTTTAATTTTGAATACATTATTTTATTTCTAGAGACTTGTGTATTTTAGCTCCCAAATGATCGATCTGTTAACGACTTCAGGTAAAAATACTTTTAGTAGTTTGGAGATCCGTCAGATTATTCAAGTTCTCTCAAGTAAGTATGGACGAGTTTCCATATTTTGTTCCAAAGACCATTCTTCTTATTTAAACAGTCACTAAATTCATTTGCCTATTATTATAGAATAATAATAAGATACTGAAGACAACGCTTATTACAAATTTATATTCAGCATTGTGTAAATGAAGTATTGGATAAGATGCACTAGAAGTAATGCCATCTCTCCACATCCAATCCAAGTAAGGGATAAAAGACACTAGAGTCTGAAGCGGGTCATTCACGAGCGCTCCACCCCACACACTTCCGATCATTCCACGCCAAAACCGATTATCAGTGGGGAAATATATCAGAATTGGCACTGTATATGGAGCGGAAGATTGAATATCCAACCCGTCCCAATATCCATCATTTCGTTTGGATTGTCAGGACAAAACTGCGGCGGAATTAGGTACGTGTGTGGGTGGGGAAGGCTTGGGATGCGTGGTTCACGTAGGAAGTCGGAGAAGGCGATAGTGGAGGGATTTGCTTGGCGTGGAGCGGTCGTGAATTACCTGTCTAAATGCATGGGTTAAAAATGGAATTGCGTTTAATGCCACCAAGGCCAGTTGAGTAGCGTGGAGCATGATCGGCTTAAGCGCTCGTAAAAAATTCCTTTCCATCAGAGGTTGATGTAACTGCAATTAAATGAACTGTTCCTATTATCATACTGTCTCCTCAAATTAGACCACTTTTATTATTATTCTAAATGTACTGCTGTTATTATTCTTTATTTAATATGTCATATACTATAATTTATTAATAATTTCATTTGCAAACGTATTACTATTTTAATTTTCTATATAATTGCTGAGCTTTGCTCAAGAAAGAGGAGATATTTTTCTACCAGATAAATAAGTAAAATCAGCACATTATTATAATAATTTATATTTAAAGCCAGAGGTATGTTCAAACTGAATATGGTGAAAGAAGATATTAAAATATCATGGAGCGAAATATGAAACCGACGTGTTCTTTAAATTTTTAATAATTCTTAAATTTCTAATGTTTATTCATACAGGTAAATTGAAATGTAATCAAGAAATTACCACTCAAAGTGCAGAAAGTCGTGTATCAAACATTCCATTCGTTTGAAATCCACTAGTCTCTACACCTTCGTATCGCCAACGGATGACACGTCGCTAGTGCCAAAATCCAAAATGGCTGATAAGATAAACAATGCACTGATGTGGCACTGAATTGCAATGGTGAATATAATAACCTAGAAAAATCACCCGTCATGGCATGACGGGTGCAAATTGCCTCTTCATTCGAGAGATTTCCCGTCAAATTCGACGTGTTTAAACACGTCAAATTAGATATATATGCGAGATATAGATATATATATGCGAGAGAAATGTTTAACATTGATTGAAAACAAATAAAATAAACGCATGTTTTATGACAGGAAATATTTTTTTTATTTATATATTCCAAAAAATCATCGTGGCATATAAAAAATCCATCGTGGTATCCATCCGTGAAATCCATCGTGCATCGTGGCGTCCAAACGATATCACTCACATGATATACCACTGATGTAATTTACTACTTTATATTAAAAAACAGAAATTAATGTGAAATATATGATTAATATAATTTAAAATTTCTCGGGTACTATTGATCATAGCGAGATAAATTTTATATCAATAGATAGCAAACTTTATTTCACTATTTTAAAGCTATTGAATTTGAAATTAGAACGACAATTACTCTTTTAAATTTAAAATGACTGAAATGTACGTTCTATAACAATGAAATAATGCTGTTTAACGTCTCGCAGTGCTATGGCGCGAGTTTTATTGTTGGTGACGCCAGAGCGTTACTAGAGGATCTGGGCTATTATATTAGTAATATGCATTGACGCCTTAGCATCTGTTGGCGCTATGAAAAGATACCGACCAGTGGATTTCAACCAAATATGATTTTTGATATATGACATCTGGCACTTTGAATGACCATACTAATCTACGAATTTGTCTTAAGCAAAACTGCAAACGAAGTTTAAATTCGATTCTGATGTGGAAGCAATGAATAGGCGAGCTTTAATTATGGACACCCTGAAGTATAATTTCATGTATAATTTTATATATTTTGTGCAATAAACACAAGTTTTGCTATTAAAATGAGTTTTAAAAAAAAAAAACCTTCGCAACTCCGGCACTTTCATTAATCTGTCAGAGTTTTCGCCTGAAATCTACGTGATCACTGAGAGACTACTGTACAGGAAAACGTCTATTAACCGTCACCCTCCGGAACAGGGTGTGACGGATAACAGAAATTAAGTATAGTAAAACTTCTATTAACCGTCAATGTCCGGACCAGGGCTGTGACGGATAACAGAAATTAAGTATGTAAAACTTCTATTAACAGTCACCGTCCGGACCAGGGCTGTAACAGATAACAGAAATTAAGTACAGCAAAACTTCTATTATCCGTCACCGTCCGGAACAGGGTGTGACGGATAACAGAAATTAAGTATGTAAAACTTCCATTAACCGTCAATGTCCGGATCAGGGCTGTGACGGATAATCGAAATTAAGTATAGTAAAACTTCTATTAACCGTCACCGTCCGGTCCAGGGCTGTGACGGATAACAGAAATTAAGTATAATAAAACTTCTATTAACAGTCACCGTCCGGACCAGGGCTGTGACGGATAACAGAAATTAAGTATAGTAAAACTTCTATT
>BGPR01008551.1:35048-62856 GCA_013235015.1 Araneus ventricosus | reverse complement strand
CTGTACTTCGTTCAGTTACGTATTGCTGTCCTATTCTGACTGCACATAACGCCTTTAATCAGATCCTGAAAATATTTCCTCCCAAAACGCATATATTGTTGGTTTTCAATGATGTAGAATATTAGCTCTATATAGTGTATACATTCAATCAGTGATGTATGTGTGATTAAAATGTCTCAGGTTTATTTTGCCTTGTGTGTTCATTTATTTCGGCGAGTCCATTGATATCTGCATAACACCACAGCATACCCACAGCTTTCGGTGGGACGACTCCCTGTGTCGGTGATTGGGTATGCGTGAAACTTTGGTAAAAACAACCAACAAAAAAAAAAAAAAAAACAATACAACTTCTATAGCACAAAAAACTGGGACATTGAAGATGAAGAGCCTTCTACTGCAGCTAAGTTCTTAAAAAATAAGGAGGTAAACATTCTTAAAAAAAAAATAAGTCCAAAAGCTTCTTTTAAAAAATAAAAGATTGACAACTTCTTAAAAATAAGGCTGGAATATACCCAAAAAATAGACCAAACTTTCTGTTTTAAAAAATAAGGTAAACCTTCTTCTTAAAAATAAGGCCAATCAACTAAAATATAAGGCCAAACCTTCTTAAAATAAGATATTAAACATTCTTAAAAATAAGGCCAAACTAACCCAAAAATAAGGCCAAACAGCTATGCAAAAATAATAGCTAACTTTAAAAAAATAGGTCACACTTCCATCCTTTACTAATAATCTCTCTCTCGCAGATTTTCATCAAATATAACTTATCGTTAGTAATTAAAATAAAGCGGTAAAAAATAAAATAAACATATTAATTTGATACTATAAATTATATATAATGTTTCTCACAAGATGAAGCCCAAGCCACCAACCACTTCGTGATAAAGGAATTAGTATTTTTTTGAAAGATCCAAGTGCTACAAAACATTTGTGAAATTTTCAAAGTTCGAAAGACAGATAACAATTCTTAAGAGTCCTTATCTGAATCGTTATGTCTTGAAAATTCATATCTGAGAAGTGATATTAGGAGAGGGAGGAGGGGTGGGAGGAAGAGCCCGTCTCCTCGAAGAATCCCTTGATGTGGCTGAACTCTCATTTTCCATCTACTGACATTAAAACAAAAGAATATAATATTTTTAAGTTCAATTTTGGTATTGTGATGTTGGCGAATTTGAGAGGGCGTGCCGTGTGTATGGAAGAGAATTACACAGTACTGTAGCTTTGATTAACCGTCGTCCGGTCTAGGGCTGTGTCGGGTAACCCGAATAGACAGATAACAGAAATCTCTTGAAACCTCTTCAATCGGAATTAGAAATAGTTGGTTAGACTTTTCATTTGGGTAATGTGCACTACCAAGGTATCTAAAAATGATTTCAAACCTATGTGTTGAAAAATTAAAAGGTATCCCTGTCCGCTCCGGACAATCAAAGATTGATGTCGGTATACCGGACACCAGGTCCTGAAAAGTTTTTAGCCCTTACGAAGAGTAACGTGATTTCCTGCTGTCTTAGGACGAAATGAAAATAAATCCTTTAAAGTGAATAATCCATACATTTTTGTATTTAACTTTTACCGAAAATGATCAGCAAACTCAATATAAGAGTATTAATGTACTTGCAATGTGTACCTTAATACTATAAACCTATGTTACTTTAAATTAATCCTGCTTCTGTGTAATGCTTTGGGAGCCCCTGCCAGTGTTCCGTCATTCTGTCTGAGGACGAAATAAAAAATAAAATCGCTTTAGAGTGAATAATCACATGCTTTTGTATTTAATTTTGCAAAATGATCAATGAAAGCTTCAATATAAGGTATTAATGTACCTGTGTACTGTATTACTATAAACCTATGTTACTTTAAATTAATCCGCCATCTACTTCCTGCCTTTGGGGCGAGGCTCCTGCCGGGCGTGTTCCGTCATTCTGTCACGAGGTTGAAATAAAAATAAAATCCTTTAAAAGTGAATAATCCATACATTTTGTATTTAACTTTGCAAAATGATCAATAGAAAACTTCAATATAAGAGTATTAATGTACCTGTGTACTGTAATACTATAAACCTATGTTACTTTAAATTAATCTGTCTACTTCTGTGTCTTTGGGGCAGGCTCCTGCCAGGCGATGTTCGATCTCATTCTGTCTGAGGACGATAAAATAAAATCCTTTAAAGTGAATAATCCATGCATTTTTTGTATTTAATTTTGCAAAATGATCAATGGCTAATAAAATGTGTACAACATAATGTAATACTATAAAACCTATGTTACTCTAATTAATCCATGTCTACTTCTGTGTCTTTGGGGCTTGAGCTCCCTGAGCGATGTTCCGTCGACTATTACGAGGGCAGAATAAGAAAATCCTTTAAAAGTGAATAATCCATGCATTTTGTATTTAATTTTGCAAAATGATCAATAGAAACTTCAATATAAAGTAATGTACAATGTACTGTAATATAAACCTATATTACTTTAATTAATCATATCTACTTCTGTCTTTGGGGCTTGAGCTCCCTTAGTGTTCCGTCATTCTGTCTGAGGACAGAAATAAAAATAAATCCTTTAAAAGTGAATAATCCATACATTTGTAACTTTGCAAAATGATCAATGAAACTTCAACAAATTATTAATGTACCGCAATGTACTGTAATACTATAAACCTATATTGCACAAGTGTCCGCCATCACTTCTGTGTCTTTAGACTGAAGGCTCCTGCCAGGCGATATTCCGTCTCATTCGTCTGAGGACGATAAAATAAATCCTTTAAAAGTGAATAATCCGTACATTTTGTATTTAATTTTGCAAATGATCAATGACTTCAATATAAAATTAATATTTGCAACAATGTGCCACTTTTATGTACTATAAACCTATCATTACTTTTAATTAATCCTGCATCTACTTCTGTCTTTGGGGCTTGAGCTCCCTGCCAGGCGATGTTCCGTCATTCTGTCTGAGGACGAAATAAAATAAATCCTTTAAGTGAATAATCATACACATTTTTTGTAGTATTTAACTTTAAAATGATCAATAGAAACTTCAATATAAGGTATTAATAACACCTGTACTGTACTATATAAACCTATGTTACTTTAAATTAATCCGCCATCTACTTCTGTCTTTGGGGCAGGCTCCTGCCAGGCGATGTTCCGTCATTCCCTACCGAAAAATACGAGGACGAAATAAAAATAAAATCAATCGCTAAAGTGAATAATCCATGCATTTTTTGTACATTTGTACACTGCAAAATGATCAATAGAAACTTCAATATAAGAGTATTAATGTACAACAATGTACTGTAATACTATAAACCTATGTTACTTTAAATTAATCCGCCATCACTTCAACTGACGTGTTTGGAACTTGAACCACTAGCAGGGCGTGTTGCGTCTTTTCTGTCTGAGGGACGAAATAAAATAAAATCCTTTAAAATTAAGACCAAATCCATACATTTTGTGTTTAACTTTAAAATGATCAATAGAAAACTTTCAATATATGAGTATTAATGTACCGCAATGTGTACTGTAATACTATAAACCTATGTTAGCGTCCGCCATCTACTTCTGTGTCTTTGGGAGGCAGGCTCCCTGCCAGGCGATGTTCCGTCATTCATCTGAGGACAGAAATAAAAATAAAATCCTTTAAGAAATTGAATAATCCATTGCATTTTGTATTTAATTTTTTAAAATGATCAATAAACTAATATAAAATTAATGGCTGTAATGTGCTGTATTACTATAAGCCTATGTTACTTTAAATTAATCAACGCATCTGCTATCTACTTGATTGTCTTTGGGTTGAGTCTCCCAAGCTGCCGAGAGTACCTCTTCATTCTGTCTGGAGGACGAAATTAAAAATAAAATCCTTTAAGAAGTAATCCATGACATTTGTATTTAATCTTTTGCAAACATACAATAGAAATAATATAAAGTAATGTACCGCAAATGACTGTAATACCTATAACATACTACTTAAAATTAATCCCCATCTACTCTCTGTGTTTTGGGTTTGAGCCTTGCCACCCATGGATGTTCCGTCATTCTGTTCGAGGACGAAATAAAAAAAATCCTTTAAAGATGCATCAATCCATGAGCTTGTATTTAACTTTGCAAATGATCAATAGAAACTTCAACATATGAGTATTAATGTACTCACAAATTGTTGTAATACTATAAAGCCTATGTTACTCGATTAAATGTCCGCCGCTACTTCGTGTGTCTTTGTGGTTCGTCTCCCTTGCCAAGGGATGTTCTCATCTCTGTCAATGAGGACGAAATAAAAAATAAAATCTTTAAGAAGTAAATAATCCAGCATTTTTGTATTTAATTTTGCAAAAAATGATCAATAGAAACTTCTAATATATAAGAGTATAATAATGTTCTTGTGTACTGTAAATACCTCAACCCTATGTTACTTAAGCAATCCGCATCTACTTCAATGTCTTTGGGGTCGAGCCCCCGCAGGCAGCATTTCCGTCATTCTGTCTGAGAATGAAAAAAAATACATAACTTAAAAGTGAATAATCCAATATTGTTATTCTAATTTTGCAAAATGATCATAAACTTAACATAAGAGTATATGCACAAGCAAATGTCTGTAATATACAACCCATAGTACTTTAAAGTCATCGCCATCTTATTCTCATATTTTGGGGCTTGACTCCTGCCAGGGATGTTCCGTCATTCTGTCTCGAGGACTAAAAATAAAAATAAACTCCTTTAAAAGTAAAGTCCATACATGATTATCTTTGCAAAACGACTCAATAGAAACTTAACTATAGATATTAATGTGCAATGCTTGTAATACTATAAACTCACTATTGTTTTAATCTATCATGGTATCTACTTCTTTGTTAGGCTGAGCTTCCTGCCAAGGGCGATGTTCCTGTCATTCGCCGAGAGAAATAAAAATAAAAATCCTTTAGTGCAATATCCATGGCATTTGATTTAATTTTGCAAAATGATCCAAAGAAACTTTCAATATAAGAGTACTAATGTACAACAATGACTTAATACTACTATAAACTATGTTACTTATAATTATCCGCCATCGACTTCTGTGTCTTTGAGGTTCGAGCTCCCTAGCCAGACACGCCGTCATTCTGTCCTGAGGACTAAATAAAAAATAAAATCCTTATAAAGTGAATAATCCATACATTTTGTATTTACCTTGCAAATGATCAATAGAAACTTAATAAGAGTAGTTAATCGACAGACAATGTACCTATTACTATAACCTTATTACTTAATACATCCGCTCTCACTTCTGTGCTTTGAGGCCTGAAGTTTCTGCTCTGCCGGCGATGTTCCGTATTCTGCAGCGAAGCAACTAGAAATAAAATCTTTAGAAGTGAATAATCGCCATTTGTATTTAACTTTGCAAAATAGGTAATACCAAAACCTTCAATATAAGGTATTAATGTGTATAAATGTGCTGTAATACTATAAACCTATATGTTACTAAATTAATCACCATCTACTTCTGCAAATGCTTTTGAAGCTCAGAGCTCCCCTGCCAGGCGATGTTCCGTCATTCTGTCTGAGACGAAATAAAATACAAAAGTGAATAATCCATGCATTTTGTATTTAATTTTTGCAAAAATAATGATCAGCCAAAACTTCAATATAAAAGAGTAGTAATGTACAGAAATGTACTAATAATACTACTCATATAGTTACTTTAAACTAATCCGTCATCTACTTCTGTGTCTTTGAGGCTCGAGCTTTCTGCCAGGCGATGTTCCGTATCTTGTGAAGAAGTCGAAAATCGCTAGAAATAAACAAGTTGCAAACATCTAGATCTAACAATTTTAACAATACATTTCATTGCAGTAAAATTAAAACGGTTCATTGCTTCTACAGATAATTCAATCGCTTTGTTTTCTTTAATTGCTAAAAGCTATAAAATGTAGATTCTGTTTATTTTTTCATATTCTTTGCAATCATAAATAGTTCTTCAGTTTTCATTCAATTTCAATAAATTATTTTGTATAATCTAGAAACGAACTCCTTATTTTAATGTTAGAATCACATTCGCATTTTTCATGAAGCGAATGTTTCTAAGTATCAAACGAATGAAAGCGTTTCAAGCCGTGCTATGACCTCACAACCACCTCTTGTACAAGATAATTGGAGAGGGAAACTCCCCATGGCAGTTCTATAGACCTGTGTGTTAAGCAGGAGTCTGAGAGACGCTACAACTCTTGCGCCTTCCTTGGGAGAAATGAAGGCCTGGAGTGTTTCGTGACCCCCTCGTGCTTATACCCCTTAGTTTAAGGGTTACCGAAAGAATTTCAACCATTAACAGATTTCTCCGCTTAACACATTATCATTCGCGCCGAATGCCGCAGAATAACAAGACGGAGATTCCAGAATATTATTCTTAAAATATTGGCCGTTTTTTCTGTGCTATTAGGGCCGTTGCATTTGGTACAAAACGGTCACTTCCAACTTTATACGGTAAGGTAGAAAAGTAATCCGTGGACAATTTTAAAGATGTCTGTTTGCTAGTTGATATATTTTTGGCAAAGACGGATAACAGAAATTCACGGTTAAACGAGTGGTGGTTAATCGAAGTTTTACTGTATTCTCCATTTCCACACTTAGAGGGTGGCTAGAATTAAAATATATCTGTTCAGAGAACTGTAGTTAAAATAATTCCGGTCGGCAATACAGAAGATCAAGGCAGATTTCTTTTGTTTGACATGTATTGTAGCATGGAAGAACCCAATTATTGCTAAAAATGAATGCCCTGAGCTCGTCATCTCCTTCTCCATTTCCACCTCTAATACCATAAGGGTTAGAACTATGAACACAAAAGAGAATCGAAGAGGAAACAATTGCTGGGTACATTCCAACGAGATGTCACACGCCTAGGTTAAAAACAGTAGTAATGGGTTGGAAAAAGATTTTCAACCCACTACCTTCTACTATAAGGGGTATTCAAACTTGTAAGGGGTTTCAGATATCGCAAAGATTTTCAGGCAGCACTTGTGTTGCATGCTGAGAGGATAATCCGCCTATTTTGAATTATCTGTATCTTCAATAGCATGGGAGTTATGGCGAAATGAAAACTTCAGCCCTCTCTATTTTCACATCCTTACAGCTGCATGCAATTTATATAACACGTCCCTCGCAGGTTCAAATTCAATCAAAATTATTATGCAAAGCGTTTTATATTATATATAAATATCAAGATAAACAGAAGATAAAGTATCGTATCGAAAAAACATGCTAAACAATTGATATTGCATAACTCTAGAAAATATTTAATAATATATGACTAAAAGAAAAATTGTATAACAAGAGCAATAAAAAAAATGTAATGAAATTCAAAAATTGTAAAACATCTTAAGAACAGAAAAAGTAGCGATGGCGGTTATTGCGAAAATATCCGATTTTCGGTTATTCAGGTATTTTTCACCTATAGTTTAACCTGGCGGTTATAACCGCTGAAAATAACTGGTTTTCGGTTATTCAGGTATTTTTCATCTATAGTTTAACCTGGCGGTTATAACCGCTGAAAATAACCGGTTTTCAGTTATTCAGGTATTTTTTCACCTGTAGTTTAACCTGGCGGTTATAACGGCTGAAAATAACCGGTTTTCGGTTTTTTTATAAAAAAACAAACGACTTTGTAGACAACATTTTTTAATGATACCGTTTTAACAGGAAATTAATCCATCTGCCAATATTTATCCATTCATCAAGACTCTTTCAGTAATCCACCAACCAACAGACGCCTCGAGGAAGCGGTTGTCGTTGATTGGCCTAAGATGATGAAATTCAAAGCTTCATAACTTGATAAATGTTAGTCTAATCGAACCTGAAATCGAGCCAATTATCCGATCCGGATTTTTTGTCCCGTTATTGGATTTTTAAAAAAATAACCGGTTATAGCCAGAACAAAAAATAACCGAAAAAACCGGTTAACAGAAACAAAGAAAATATTACCGGTTTTCGGTTAAAACCGTTAGGTTTCTCCCATCCCTAAAAAAAGTCAACATAAGTAGAGCTTCCAGTATCCATCAAGTATCCATGTATATTTACAACCACGCAACAAACTTTGGTTTTAATGACACAACTCTCTTTAAATGCAAGATGAGGGAAAATCGAAAAGGAATTCTCCTTACATGTTAGCAAATAGAAAGAAGGAAACGAAAGAAAAAGGAACTATCATTAAAAATATCTACTCTTGAGACTAATCAAGAAAAATTAGGGGGATGAAAGAAGAAAAAATATATAAAATTGGCTATTTCCGCCCTTACAATTATTTGCATTATCCCATACGTTTTAATTAAATTGGATTTTGGTTTATAACGATTGTTGGCACCTACTGTAGTCCTATACCACTGAAAGTTTGCATTAAATATGCTTTAGGTCTCGCATCGAATTACATTTATATAAAAGAGGATTTTATCAATCATTATCTTTAAGAATTACTTAGCGTGCCTGCGTGTTTTCCAGTGTCCAACTAGTTCTGATGTTTTCATGGTCACTAGAATTCTTATAATGCTCTGAATAGGGATATTTTAATTCTAAACTCTCGTTACAAAAAAATACCCGTATCTAACAGTTCATGAGCACAATTAAGTTAAATCGTCCGTCACACAGGATGAATAATGGGAAATTTAATTCGTCTCACGTTATTTATTTATTTATTAATTCAAAGAAAGCACACTGCAGAGATGACTCCATTTACAGAAACAACATTACATTCAACACTGAAATATTTGCAGTTACCGTGTGAGTAGCATGTGATTTTGACCTAAATGCCCCGCAAGCCGAATTTTTCTCCACAAGCCTAGTGTCGAAAATAAATAGTTACTGAAATGTATATATATAATTTTAAGATATAAAAAGGCAAATAAATATAATACTGTCTAGCACTTTCTTTCCTGTGAACTATCATTTTTTAAAATTCATGTTTCAAACAGCACACACACGAAGTTTTCAAATTAAATTTTTATTGATTTCAAATTTCAGTGAATTTCTGATCTAAACTATCAAACATATAATTTGAACATATTGATTTAAAAATGTTTTTGCGAAATATCTGCAGCAAAGTATAGCAGAAAGTTGCATACTGAATGCTGATGATCTTGCGATTTTAAGGCGATTCCAACAAATGAAGCTATACAACTATACCAAGGTAAAATTTGCAAAAGGTAATTTAATACGTTATTTACTGTAGACAAAAGCAAATAAAAATTTCAGAAGATCCTTATATTGAATACTAGCAGTACGCGCACAGCGTTGCCCATGGAATCGGGACTTCAGCGAAATAAAAAAAGCCCACATGCAATTACATAAATGAAAGTTTTAAAAACGAAATCAGAACAGAAATATATATATTATTGAGTTGGTCCGCCTCTTTTTCCTCTCGACCGAGTACCGAGTAACCAAAGCAATGTTAAAAAATCACAATGTGAAATTTATTACACCGCAAGCAAAGTATGAAAGGCAAAGAAATAAGTTAAGACACGCTTAAAAATAATAATCAAAATCATCGAGTAAATAAATCATCTCCTCGCAGAACGCGAAAGTAATGACGTCACCCTGGCCCGTCAGCCAATGAAATTGCCCGCAACGTTCCGGAGAGCTGTCGCGGGAGGAAGCCTCGCTAGAGGGACAATATCTTCCAACTACCAGGAAAAAAATAATTAAAAAAAACGGGAAAAGATATTTTAACCATTCTTGTTTTAAATCCGACAGAACCGTTGCAGTTATAAGCTGAAAAATTTTCAAAATGACATCTTTATTAGAACATCGGATGCAAGAGTTTTAAGGATTCTAGAAAATTTTATTTTTGAAAAGTGACTATTTCTAAAAAAAATTCCGAAATTCAGTAAATTACGTTAGAAATTCGACACCAACTTCATTAGAATGGAAATCGTGTGCTCTTTCCAATGGTTTATCTATTTTTTTGTACAATTATTTAAAACCATTTTATTGAGAAATTAGTGCGAAAAATCAACCAAAACAACACAAAGCATTAAATAAAAAATTTTCTAGATTAAATTTTATAATTTCGGCTTCGAGGTGCATTGAGTCAACATTACGACTACCTGTGTGCCAAATTTCATAGCTGCAAGTGCGATAGATTCGTCTGGACATCGCAGACACACACACGCAAACATTGCCTTTTATAAGTATAGATAAACATATTCTTAAGATTCTAATTTAATCAATTAGAGTTCGAGTGTAAATTATACGTGGCAAAAAACTGTATTGTGCAATAAATATTTGTTCACAGTTTTAATATGCTATAACGTCACACTTATCCAGACTACAACTTCTCAATGGCGTTCCATCTTTCAATTGTCTAAAAATTCCTAAAACTCCTCGGGTCCAATAAAAATTGAAAAGTGAAAAATTTTCTATTCCATTTTTAATAAATTTAACACAAACGTCAAAAAATTCAGTTGTTATCCATAGATTTACTTGCAGAAATGAACAAAGGTCAGTTGTACGTAGTACCAAAGATCTGAAAAAGGATACTATACGCATAATAATGTTTTTAATAATATATTCTGTAAGTGCATTTTCTTTTTGATTGCAGAATGCAACATAAGGATTAAAATGATCCTGCTAATTACAATAATAAGGCGCAAAACTACAGTTTAAACTCCTCTATTTATATAAAGTACTAGCTGACCCGGCAAACGTTGTTTTGCCATGTATATTATTTGTAGGAAACATTTTTTTAGGTGAATAAAAATAATTATCTACTATAAGTGTTCGGGGATGTACTTATAATCGAAAGCGTTATAAACAATAAAAGAATGCTTTATGTAGGGTAATAAATTAATGTTTATTAATGTAGAGAATATATTTTAAATTACAATTCTTGCTAGTTATCTAAATATCAAAAATAATTATTCATATTGTAACTATCAATTATGGCAATTGAAAAAAAAATTAATCTCTTAGCGCAATAGAGTGTACAATATTCTTGGTTAGTCCGTCTTTAGCCAACACAAACAAACTGGATGGTTTTCCCACGCGAGAACATGCCACATATAGTTGTCCATGGGAAAAGCATGGTGTTTCCAAATCTAAGCCACATACAGACAATGTCTGGCCTTGTGACTTATTGATCGTCATAGCGAATGCCAATCTAATTGGAAATTGAGTGCGTTTGAATTCAATTGGCACATCTGTCGGAATCATAGGGATTCGTGGCAGCAACACATTTTGGCCTTGAAACTTGCCATTCAAGATGATGGCTTCTATAACGTTTTTCATTAATGTTTTAATGACTAATCGTGTGCCATTACATAGCCGTGGTGGGTTTAAGTTACGAAGGAGAATAATCGGTGATCCAACTTTCAATTGTAAATTGTGTGGTGGCATGCCTGGCAAATCCAACGAATTTAAAAACTCAATTGGATAATTCACAGTCTCGTTGGTATCACAAACTGCATCGATAGATTTATATGACATCAAGTCCCCAGGTAACAACTGTTGTATCTTTAAATTTAATCCATTGACGTCCACATTTTTACTTGCCAAAATCGCTCTTTCTGCCAGCCACTTATGATTTACATATTGTGTGTGTACGTCGGGAAATATTCGATCGATGAGAGTATTTTGCGAGTCGATGATTGTGCAGAAGTCCGTCTGTAATTTAATGCATCCAGTATTTTCATGTACAGCAACTTTCCCATCGCCAATATCTAACAGTTGTTTAGAGAATGTTTCGGCGGATGGATCCTGAAGCATTTGAACGCGCATGTTCACCGTCAGTTGTATTTTTTCAACATTACGCCATAGTCGCGATGATTTTAAGCAAGCGTTGATTTCATCAGCGTACGTTGAACGTGGAATAACAGGAAGGGTTTGCCTGAAATCACCTGAAAGGAGTAACAAAGTGCCGCCAAATAATTTATCGTTGTTTTTTATATCCTTTAATGTCCTATCCAATGCCTCAAGCGAATGTTTGTGTGCCATAGTGCATTCATCCCAGATAATAATTTTACATTGTTTCAGCACTGTGGCCATAGACGATTGTTTTTTTATCTTGCACACTGCATCTGGATTATTTTGGATGTTCAATGGCAGCTTAAATGCTGAATGAGCTGTTCTGCCTCCATCTAATAAAGTTGCTGCAATGCCAGAAGATGCAACGGCCAATGCGATGCCATTTTTTGATCGTATCTCGGCAAGAAGTAGCGAAATAAGGAACGTTTTGCCAGTTCCACCTGGTTCATCCAAAAAAAGAATCCTCCTTGTCCTGCCGAAACTGCCAGCATAATGCGGTCGTAAATAATTTTTTGTTCATCATTTAGTAATGGAACATTGCGACTAACAATGCCTGCCATTTCCACAGTATTGTACTGCAGTTCACGATTCATATCTGTGTTGAGTAAATCAGATGCACTTCGATTCGGTGAACTCATACCGAAATGACTGATTGGTAAATTCGCAATAGCAATGCAAAGATCCTCGATAGCAATCAATGATTCATTGTACATTGCATCACTGAATGATATCGTTAGGTCGTTGTACCTTGTACGATATCGATACAAAATGTCATCAGTCATTGAATCTTTGTGATTATCCCACAACATTTGCGCTCGGGCCGGGAAACATGTAGTCAATACTATAGCAAATAGTAGACGAATTTGTGTTCCTGTACAGTTTAATGCTGCTTCAGCAAGCATACTGTCCCATTGATTGTCATCTTCTAGTAAGCCTAGTGCAAGGCATGCATCTTTATACGTTGGATACTGTTGTCCATCTACCTTGCGTATATCTTGAAATGACAATGGTCCGGTGACATTAACCAACAGCAGTCGCAGATAAAAACACTCAGTCTGCCTTGGATTGACTGTATATACACGTCCCAAATTATTTGATTTAAATAAACCGGGGCACGCATCAACTGGTGTCCCTTTCTTGCGGGGCATCCATTTTTTCGATTGAGCCCATGTAAAATATCGCGGAACTTCAGAATAGAGCAGTGTTTGTGCGAAGGCACCAAACGCATCCGCACGATTGCACAGTTCAAAAAATTCAGTGAGCGTGGTTTTTGGTGGATTTATAGCACGATCAAGCGCTGTATCGTCCGTGAAATATACGCGCTGGCCGTTTTCAAGATGGACAGCTAAATGGATAACTGCTGGATCTCTTTCATGAATTTGGAAACCAAAAATACGCCAGACAGCTTCATTGGAACTGATATACCGGCCAATTTGGTAATTCGTAATTTCATCATTTTCATTCAACGGAGGAGCATTGACATTAGTATTTTCAATTCTAAATACAGCCATATCACTTCCTTTATTAACATATTTGCAAATATATTTGATACTCTTCACCGAACTGCATGACTCAACATTAATATGAGCATTGAATGTTTTGCGGAGCAGAGGTGAATATGGTACCACCCAACGATTGTCAATGTCGATGTCTGCGTTACTGATAGTTTTAATGAACGATTGTCCGCCATTTTCAGTACTTCTTCGAAGATATATTGGATATCCGTCAATATGTGTTACCGTATCGTTTATGAAATCTTTAGGAAAACGCTTAGTACATTTTCCGTCTACCATGCAAGGTGATGAACGATTCAGAATTCCGCACGGACCATGAATCATGTTTGTAGTAACAATATCAAATAGTAATTGATCAGTAGATGGATCTGGAATCTCTGCAGAAATTAAACTATCGATGTCTTCAGCACGTATTTTGTCGACGAACCAAATTAAAATGTGAGCATGAGGTAATCCACGCTTTTGCCACTCAACTGAATACATCCAACAACGTGTGGGACCAAATACATGCAACTTCGTAATAAAGCTGATTAAAGACTTTAATTTTTGTTTAAACACACGTGCTGTAATGTCATGACGATGTATTGCATTTTGTCCTGGTAATAGTAATGATGCAATTTCCTGCCATTTTGGATTACATGTAAAAGTAATAAAAAGACACGGTCGTCCATATTCACGCACGAAAGTCATAGCATCCTGTATGTACTCTTGCATGTGACGTGGACTACCTACATACGATGATGGTAAGATAACAGAGTTACCAATTTCGGCAGTGTCAGCGTTTTTCGCAATAGCATCTCGGAGGTGAATATATTCTTCCGCACGCAGCTTCTGTTGATTATATCGCAAGTATCGTAGTCGTTCACTCTCTATCTTCACATACATGTCGACCATAAATTGTTGGCTTAGCTCACGACATCGTAAAATGATATTGTCTCGGCCGCTTCTAATCATCAAACGATATGAATAAAAATCCTTCGAGCTAACGTTCTTATTTGTTTCGGCTCCTGTAACAATATATCATTGAATTAATTGAAGATTCTACAATAATAATTAATTATGTTTTTAATAATGAATGAATTACCTGTTACGGGATCTCGTTGTTTAATGTTTACGCAATATCCGTCTTGTCCCTTCCAGAAAATTAGTGGATATTGGAGAGCGTCATAAGAACGGTGGGTATCACTAATGAATTGAAGATTATTATTTCTTCTTCGAATCACGATTTGTCGCGTAGCTGTACGGTCACCAACCATGATTCCAGCAACGTCGTCAACAACAGGTGCGTTGAATCTACGTACATGCTCTCCAGCTGGTGTTCTATCAGGATTGATGACAATAGCATGATTGTCACTTTGTAGTTTATGCATGTGTGATTTGAATAATTTCAACAATTCATTATTCTCATTTAACAGAGCGTCCAGGTCTCTGACGATACGCCTGGAAAAAGGCGAATTGAGATTGTGGTAATCGCAACGTGCATCCACGCGATTGGCGAGTGCACGTTCGGAGTCTTCGCCACCCATAAAGTAAATTTGTAAAAATTTATGAGATTCGTTTGGCATTGGCAGCAATGAGCCCACTTTGTGATAAATTTGGCCTTTGATTTTGAAAGTGGAATTAAATTGTTGACCGTTTGCAGCAATATTGTTAACTATTTCTGTTGCTCCAAACGACGTCATTTGAAAACATGAATTGAATGTGCGAATTGACTTTAGGAAAAGGCTAGAATCTGGATCTGTACCGATAAGTAAACCGTGTAATGGTTCAAGTGGTGTTTCAATTTCGGTTAGTTGTACTTTTCCTGATGAGCAACACATCGCAACTGGCTCATTTTTAAATTTAAGTGCATGACAATGCGGGCATTCCTTGTCCAAAGAACCAATAACCACTTTGGAATGAGCGTAATATTCAACATCAGGCTCATATTGGAATGCTAGTCGAAGAAATGAATCTGATGTAAATGCTCGAAGTTGTTGGCGTTGTTGGTCAATGCCTCTACGTCTGTTTACTATGAATCTGCGCGTTTCTCTTCGTTCTAATTGTCTTTGTTGATTTCGTTCATCTCGCGCCTCTTGCGATAGTGATTCACGTAACTGCGCCATGCTTGCACGCACATCTGTATTATTTTGTTGGATTTGTTCGCCAGACCTACGTGCTCGTATATCTCACATGACTGTTGAATTGGTTGTTCTACGACTCAAATTGGCCCCTTTACGTCTTTTTGGCATTGCTGACTGTAATATAAATAAATGAAGTTAAAATACTTACACAGATAGCAAGATTTTTTTATATTTGATAAGCTTTATCAACTGTTAATAAATAATTATTCAACATCATAGGATGTAATGAATATTTAATAATAGTTAATAAATTATTTATTAAATACGATTTATTTAATGTTACATTAACTATTAATAAATATTTATTGAATGTAAAAAAATATTTATTAAAGTTGTCTTCAAAGAAATTAAAATATTAATAGTTAATAAATCCTTCCATCAGTGTATTGGTAAAAAACAGTGACTTAATATATGTATGATATTTATTATTATTATTATTATTATTACTATTATTATATTGTATTCATTTGTTTATTATTTGACTTACCTTTCACAATAATGAAAAAGGTATATTTAAAACTATTTTCAAAAAGCGTTAAGTACAATATATACAGGTACGCAACACGTGTTTATTTATATGAATTTAACGTAATAGATGCACAGAAAAATTAAAATAATACGTATAAGTCACTGCTACGAAACTGTATATTGAGTAAGACAGGAGACCGCCTTCCTTCTCATCCCTACTCCGTGATGTTTGCTGGATGAGAGGTGACCCTGGTAGACCTCTAGCGGGGATAACTGATCGATTGATCGTTGATTCGACCGGTGATAAATTCAGGGTTATATGTATTTACTAATGCTGTATCATAAAAAAATTTAAAAAAAATTTATCTAAAATTGAAAAAAAAAATTAGGGGTGGATTACCCTTAACATTTAGGGGGATGAAAAATAGATGTTGTCCGATTCTCAGACCTACCCAATATGCACACAAAATTTCATGAGAATCGGGAAAGCCGTTTCGGAGGAGTTTAACCACAAACACCGCGACACGAGAATTTTATATATTATATTTTCCAACAACTTTAAGAGTTAAATCACCAAAACTACAAAACCTCAAGGATTTTGACCAGAGAGATTACGTATGAGGTAACACTACTCAAAGAAGTTGGTTAATATGGCGATTAAAATTAAATGGAATGTTTATTGCTTGCATATATTAAAGTCGTAACTAATGTTGGTTAATTCAGATTATTTGAATTTTAATGGGATCTTTATAAATAGCTAAATTAATTTCATAATACAATGGACGTTCCGAAAGCAAGTTTCGTCATGCTTTTTTACAAGGAAGCTTTATTACAAACTGAAAAATACAGTGGTATTTCAAAATACAAACTTTGGGCTATTTTTCCACATATTCGCCACCGACACATTGATACATTTGTCGTACTTTGAAATCAATTTCAAGAAGACATCGTGGTAAAAGTCGGTGCCCAGCAATTGAAATAACTGATGGGGCTGTATGTGAACTGTAGGGCTGTAAGTGGACTGTAGGGCTGTAAGTTGACATCCCCATCAGACTGTAGGGCTCAAGTCTGATGGGGCTGTAGGGTCCAACCAGGGCTCTTGTGTTGAGGGGTTTTGTTCTAGGACACTAATGCATGACCCAACACAACAAGGGACACAAAAGAACACATTCGTTGCCTGCGATGAGAAAGATTGTATCCCCGGCCTACAGCCCCGATCTTGTCCCATCAGACTTTCACCTTTTTCCTGCATTGAAGTCAGCACTATCGGGATGTCACTTCCGAACACGCTCATAAAACTGGCGTTAAGGCTGTGAAGAACTTCCTTCAATCGCTGGCACTGATTTTTATCAGGATGATTTCTTGAAATTGCTTTCCAGATACAACAAATATATCAATGTCGGTGGCAATTATGTGGGAAAATAGTCCAAAGTTTTTATTTTGTTATGCCATTGTATCTTTCTGTTTTCAATAAAAATTCCGTGTGAGAAAGCATGGCGAAACTTACTTTCGGAACGTTCCTCATATGAGCTTTAAAATCAAAACATCTGATTTCAAATTTGTGAGAGTGAATAGAGACGATCTCTGAGAACGTTTTAAATGTCACAGTTTGAGAATGTGTCCCTGCAACAGCCTCGTGTTGGAATTTTCTGTGCTATTGCTGCATGCATTTATTGTCTCTGTGCAAAAGGCACGTGTTCAGAACCACTTTCGAAAGGCAAAAAAGAAAAATAAATATTGATATGGCGATGAAAACGAATTCGACCATATTAAGCAATTTCAATAAGGTTATCTATGATGGTTAATCCAAATTTCTACGGAGAAGTTTAACATTTGGGATTCTATTTTCATATACTTTGTACCTATGTTTATTTTTCTAATTTTTATTCATAATAAAATAAATAACAAAAATAATTTCAGCTCATCGAATATTAACATAAAAACTATTTTTATACACAATTATAGTATTACTATAAAATATTCCGTGGGAGATTTCCCTTCAAATTTGACGTGTTTAAATAGATATATATGGGAGAGAAATGTTCAACATTGATTGAAAACAAATAAAATAAACATATGTTTTATGATAGGAAATATTTTTTTATTTACATATTATTTAAATATTTCTTTATTCAAAAAATCTCTTGGTAAACAACATTCCCTGCGACGTATTTTTCGTTGTTTAATAATTTTCCTTGTACTTTAGAAATCTTTGTGTAAGTTTTAACGTGATTGGGAATCCTAGACCTTGAAAATGCAACATAGAGCTGTCCATGTGAAAAGACAGGCTCATCGAGGTGAATACCAACATGATCGAAAGTTTGAACCTGCGATTTGTTGATAGTCATCGTGTTAGATGGAATTAACGGGAACTGGCGGCGGTTGAGAACGAATGGTAGATTCACGTCACTGGTGGCTAATTTAATTCTTAGCAAGTAAACAACATCGCCACGATTGCATTCAGATACAATTTGGCGTCCAAACTACATCACGCGCATGATATAACACTGACGTAATTTACTACTTAATATTAGAAAACGGAAATTAGTTTGAAATATAGGATTAATATAATCTAAAATTTCTCAGGAACTACTGATCATAGCGAGATAAATTTTATATCAATCGATAGAAAATTTTATTTCACTATTTTAGAGCTATTAAATTTCAAATTAGAACGAAAATTACTCTTTTAAATTTAAAATAACTGAAATTTAGGTTCTCTAACAATGAAATAATGCTGTTGAACGTCTCACATTGCTATGGCGCGAGTTTTCTTGTTGACTTTGGTATTGTTGGTTGCCTATTATATTAGCAATACATGTATTTAAAATAATGAGCAACCAATAAAATGACTTGAAACTATTTTTTTCGATTAAATTAAAGTTTAGAATTCCCATACATTTATGAACCTTCTAAATTACATTATCGAATCCCAAAATTCGATACTTTCCCAATTTTCAGTTTCTTAACTTTGAAAATATATTTTTACGCTAGTGTTCAGTAAGAAATTTATTTTGATTATGCTTCAATGCATTTCGGAGTAAGAAACGCGAAATTTCTCTGTACAGAACAAAAAAAAAAAAATAACGACTACGCCTACAATATTTTTAGTTAGTTAAGAAATATTTTGCTGGGGATATCTTTTTTCACAGGTTTTTCATTGAATTAATTTCTTTTTCAATTTTTTCTTTGTTAACCCAATGTTTTGAAGTTGTGAAAATATAATTTAATATACAAAACAAGCAGGCATATTAATGATCTTCCTAACTCTTGAACAAATATTTACTTAACAAGAAAACAGAATATAATTAAGGTTTCCATAGAAATCTTGAGGATAAACTTAATTTACTAATCTTGTGTCCCCAAATTTCTTACACTTCTAAGCACAATCACGAATTATTTTTTAACAAATATATTATAAATATACGAAAAAAGGCGTAGGTGTTAAATTAAATCCGAGAGAAAATAGAAGATTCGAATGAAAATTGAAAGTTGGAAATAAAATTGAAGTTTACTCGAGGTATTATTTATTTTAATAGGTGTAATATATTTTGAAATATAGTTGGTTATGGTTATTTTGCAAATACCCAATATGAATCTGTATTGGCGTATATAATAACTAGCTTTTAAGTAACATTTTTCATTTTTATTTTTTTCCTTTTTTTGCAAAGATTAGTTGCGACTTAATTTTAACGTTATAAACTTTAGAATTCAGTTTAGAAAAATATAATAAGATGGAGTCAGAATTTTGATAAAAATAAGGACTTTAATTTGAAAGTGATAAATAAAAAGTTGAAGAGAAATTATTGTTCTCTTCAAGCTGCAAAATGAGTATATGAAACAGCACAATAGTGCAAGTTACTTATGCGGGAGTGTATGAAGTCAACAGATGGTAAACATTTTGATTTGATGATAACAATTATTGTAAGAGCACCCCCAGCAAATATCAAATTTTAAGGGGACATACGACTGTTAAACCTTGAAAATTTTCGATTTTATGAAAAAGATATATATTGTTCCCCTGTCTTTCCTGAACAATTTAGAACAATCCGCGTCAAAAAATTCCTATAATTATGAAAGTTATGAAGGATAATGTAACAGCTCTTCAATGTAAACATTGAATATGGCCATATATTTAAAACGCTCAAAATGTGTAAATCTTGTTCAAATTTTGCAATCGATTTTAAACTAACTTCCCGATGAGCTGGAAACTTGAAACTTTAAACATAGCTCAGAACTAGATGACAATGCAATATTAATTCGCTTTCTTGTGTGTCTGTCTGTCTGTCATTTCATATTTTGCATGGCGCATGCGCAGTACGTTTTTCATTATATCTCGAAAACTATTAACATCACAGACTTGGTTCTTGGGTATATGGATGGCCCATGGGATCATCGAAGCACCCCCATATTTTAGCCATGTCTTTGCGCATGCGCAGTACGTTTTTCATTATATCTTGAAAACTATTCACATTACAGACTTCGTTCTTGGATATATGGTTGGCCCATGGGATCATCGAAGCACCCCCATATTTTAGCCATATCTTTGCGCATGCTCAGTACATTTTTCATTATATCTCGAAAACTATTAACATTACAGACTTGGTTCTTGGATATATGGTTGGCCCATGGGATCATCGAAGCACCTCCATATTTTACCCATATCTTTGCACATTCGCAGTACATTTTTCATTATATCTCGAATCACCTAAGTAGGAATTGACTTAAAAATTTTTTTTATATTACTTGTTCTAGAAAAAATGTGTTTGTGAATGTCATTGTTTCAGAGATATTATGTATGAAATTTGATAGTTTTTCGCCATTTTTTCGAGGTTGAAGAGTCGTGTGTCCCTTTAACCAAAATAAACTTCACGTTATCTTGCGTACGAAGCATCAACATTTATGCATTCCATGTTCTTTTCCTGCCTAAAAGATATATAGCCACAAACCCCGAAGTCTTTTATGAAAAATAGATTACAACATAATGATACTTCAATTACCGAGTTTCGGTCTCAAATTCGTAAAAAAATGGGCAAACACTCCGATATCATACGGGGCTCACTTACAACAATGAAGAAAAGAAAAGCGCAAGATCTAATTTGCGGGCATAATTCAAAAGAAAGTTTCCGCATCTTCGAATAATTTCAACCCAACGCAGCGAGTGGAATTTACATGAAGCCTTGATCCAATTTGGAGAGTCTAAGCCTCTTAATGCGATTATAACGCGAGACAGGACTGATAGCGGCAAAGTTCGTTAGCCACAATTCAATTTGCTTCGACAATTCTTCTTTTCGAGTTTTCCACCAAACTGCGAACTCGATGAAGATGAAGCTGAGGCAGCTCTGGCTCGAAAACTTCGCTCGTGAATTTTAGTGGAGAACGAACGGCTGACTTTCTTTGGCTTTATTTTATTCTGGACGTTCTTCGCATGCACAAAGTAGGAGTCTGATTCTGATGAACGAACTCTTAAAATGGCGGGGGACAGATGCATCGGGAAAAGATGCGTCAAAATTATGCAGCGAAATTCTAATGCTTGATTTCGCTAAACGTTTTATTTATTTATTTATATAAAGAAAAGCACACTACAGAGAAAACTCCATTTACAGAGTGCTGACAAACACACAAAGAACAAAAGTCACAATGAGTAAATAAAAAATATATGCCTTAGAAAGCAAAAAGTAGACCACAGAGAATACATAAAATCATAAAACTTACGCAAAAGTATATATAATTAAAAACGAAAACACATAATCACAAAACTTTAAGACACACTATGACACCAAAAGCCGTATTTTTTAAAATTTAAAATTCATTTCCAAAAAGCAAGGGTCAAAAAGTCAAAACACGCAAACACCGAGTCTAATGAAAACCACAAAAGGAGTTTAAAAGTTTAAAAACGTAAATACACACTTGAGATTTAAAAAAAATGCAACACTTAAGATAAAAAATAAACCAAACGCGGCGCCAAAAAACTGGTCGAATACATAAGAACACGGAAAATCAAATAGCATAAAAATCTAAAATGTTGTAGAAAGGCAAAATAAAACGTATCACGTATTTAAAAGATGCAAACATTTCGACTTAAAAGCACCTAGAGACGTATTAAAAATGTCAAGTTCATCAGAGAACGTGTTAAAAATTTTATAAAACCTATATAACGAGAACCTGTTAATATAATTAAATTTTGAATCTAAATTTGGAAAGGAACTCTGGTTTCTTAAAAAACTGGCGGGCACAGCGAAATCTATTGAGCTCATTATATCATTACAATCAATTGAACCATTAATAACTTTGTAAAAGAAAAGAACGCAAGAAACATCTTGTCTGGAGGATAAACTAGGCACATTAAAAATATTACGTAGGAGTGAAGAAGATATATCATGCAAGTTTTTTTTGTAAAGTAAATATCTCAAGAAGTTGTTCTGTATTCGCTTAATAATTTCTATTTTGTTTCGGTAATTGGGATTCCAGATAAGATGAAGTATAAGAAAGGTTTTGACGAATGTTTTGGGTACGTTAATTAAATTTTCATTAATAAAAAGCGATAAAATAAACCAGATCAATGGTTGTTCCCGATTTAAATTAGGAATCTTCTGCTTTTAAACTTTTCTTTAGTATTCTTCCAGAATTTTTGTTTATATGTTTTAGCAACAGTTACAAATTGTGAATTTTATACACAATTAATTTTTTAATTATTTAAATGAGAGCAACAATCTGAACTCAAATGAAATTTGCATCACTGAAAAGTTATTTTTAAAACTTTAATATAGTGTAAAATAGTTATTGTAACATAACACTTTCGAAATACATCACGGAAAAACTCAAAATCTTGTTTAATTTTTTACTAACTAAAGATTTAATTAACTTTTAGGCCTTTTAATGCTGACGGTGAAATAAAAAGAAATTTGTTCAAAGTCTCACCATTGCCTAGCAAGGAAATATCAATAAAAATGCTTTGTTTCAAAATCGTTTGCAAGTAATCAATTTCTTTAAAAAAGTTTACAAATTCATAAAATTTAGAGGAAATATAGCAAGGAAAAAAAATTGGTATCATTGAAAAGGAAAAAATTAAAGTTTAAGGTGGTATAAAAATATTTTTTGTCGGAGTATTTGCTCCGAAATTACGGCGGAAAAACGGTTTCGGTTAATTTCTAATTAACTGTCTGTTTAATTAACTTTTGGACTTTGAAAAGTTCATAAGTGTCTTACCCTTGTCTTGAATAATAAGTGTTCAAAATTTGGTTTAAAACAGACCATTGGTTTAGGAGGAGATGTGGAACATAGCCACATACATAGCCACGACGTCTTTTATTTATATTAAGATTTTCAAATATCGGGAATTGCAAATATTTGTAGAACCTATATTAAAGATAACTTTTAATTTAAAACTTTTACATGTTTCTGCTTAGTAAAAATGAAATTTTTTGGACAGCGAACATAACTTTGTAAAGTTTATTATTTATAATGTATATAAGGTACAGATATAGATGAAATTCCTGAATTTTTTTACCTAATAATTCAGAATTTCTTACTTCTTCTGGAATTGGTGTGGACTAATCATCCTTCTTAACTGTTTAAGGGCAAGTATGGTAGTCAGAAATTAATTATAAGGTTATATAAGGTATTAATAAAAAAGATATTATGGCATTATTGTAAAATATATGGATACTATAGTTAAAGATATTATGGCATTATTGTAAAATATATGAATATTAGAGTTAAAGACATTATTGTAAAATATATGGATATTATAGTTAAAGATATTATGGCACTATTGTAAAATATATGGATAATATAGTTAAAGATATTATGGCATTATTGTAAAATATATGGATATTATAGTTAAAGATATTATGACACTATTGTAAAATATATGGATAATATAGTTCAAGATATTATGACATTATTGTAAAATATATGGATATTATAGTTAAAGATATTGTGGCATGATATAGAACACCCTTGAATACCGGTACACTAAATGATGGCATATTTTGAAATATTGTTTTAAAAATATATGAAGAGTTTGAGATAGAAAATCCCTCCTAAGAACCCAACACTGGTACAATTATCCAATAAAATAAGGATAATTTGTTGAATAATTCGACAACTAACCAAAATTCATTGCATCCCATGAACTAATCTTCATAACAGTGGTTGTCCATCTCCAGCGACTGTAATTATATCAACTTCAGGTCCGATTTTAGTGTTTGAAGTATTAAAGGGAAGTTATTGCATAAATGAACGGTCGTACTGACCTTTAAATTGAAAGCAAAGAAATATAAAAATATAGCAATTCCCTCTTTTTACAGTATGGTGGAAAAGGAGCTACTTCTAGTGCGAAATGAATTACTTGAAAAATAGAACAATTCCAAAGTTACCCAAGCCAGTCTTAACAAATACTTTGGTGCCCATCCGAGCCCCAACTAGAAGTTTACGAGGCAATGACCCAAGAAAAATGCCTACCCAATAATAAAATAATTCAGGATGAAAAAAGAAGAAAAACTGTCTATAATCTAATATGTCACCTTTTAATCAATTGTAAGGTGCTAATTAAAACCCTGTAATTAATTTAATTTTTTGGTTCAAAGTTAAAGTAAAGTTGCTTTAGTAAATTTTTAGGTCCCCTTGTATCAACGGCGCCCATAGGCTACGGACCAATTAGACCATTAAATAAAACGACCCTGGCAGAATATACAGCAGGAACTAGGGATGGCGGTTATTGCAAAAATAGCCGGCTTCCGATTATTCAGAATTTTTTCACCTCCTATTTAGCCTGGCAGTTATAACAGTTTAAAATAACTGGTTTTTGAAATAACAAGTTTGCTGGGTTTTTTTCATAAAAAATAAACGCCGTTTGTAGAATTTTTTTATTAAAACTGTTTTTACAGGAAATCAATCCATTGGCCAATATTTATCTATCCATTAAGACTCTTTCAGTAATCCGTCAACCAACAGACGCCTCGAGGAAGCGGTTGCTGTTGATGGGCCTAAGATGATGAAATTCACAGCTTCATAACTTGATAAATTTTAGCCTAATCGAACCTAAAATAGAGCCTATTTTCCTATCCTAATTTTTTGCCCGTCTATTGGATTTTTAAAAAAAAATAACCGGTTATAACCGGAACAAAAAAATCCCTTTTCGGCAAGCTTGCAGGCAAAGGTAGATTCCTTTACGCTAATGTTATAAAAGTTATGAAATATTACATATTGATCAATACAGACATAGCCAATGACTTTATTGTTTCTACACATTACAATATCTACGCTGTGATTCTGTTTTCATGACATTTAATTTTTTTACTATATCAAGGTTTTATCAATCCATTTTTCATTCCAAAAAGTTATGATAGATTTTTCTGTCAGTACATTGGTCAATTTTTTTTTATCTCAACACATAATCATTCAACAGGTAGGAGTCATAAAGAAATAAACAACTCAGCAGTGCAAATATGTCCTATATAACATTAAGCCAGCCTATCTGAAACAGTAGCAAGAAATCGACACTCGACACAAATGAAGAACGACTCTAGATTAGTTTATTTAATCTTGGTTACCATATAATTGTGCGAACATTACTTTGTCATATGGAAAAATCACATGACATGAAACATTTAAACATTACTAGAATGGGCTCATTTAGAGAACTCCCTGGTTACAAAGCTAACAGTCACTAAATTCTTAACACTTAAGAAAATAAAAATTATTAAACATTGTGAGTTCCAAATTTAACACGTGTGTCTAAAGCATGGGATATCAATGTAGCCATTTTGAACAGGAAATTTAAATCTCCATCCACAGTTAAAAGCAAATACTCAGGTAGAAAATCCCAAAACAATTTTAAAGTTAAGGAGATATTTTTCAATATCAAAAAGGATAAAGAGAACTCTTATTTAAATATCAAACTTTTTTGGCTATTTTACATTGAATTTATTAAACAAATCTTGGTGCAGCCATGTTTAGTTAAATATGAAATTAAATTAATCTGTCAAATTAACTAATTATCAAATTAACTGTTTGATTAGTTAAAATTAACTATTGACTTAAATAAAATGAAAAATTTAGTTAATTGTGACGATATCTTCACTAAAACCTTTTTTATGGCTCATAGTATATGCCAGAAATCTTAATCTTGTAATGATCTAATAATTATCTTAATTTAAATAAAAGTTATTGTGTCTGTATGTATGCTCCACATCTCCTCCTAAACCACTGTACTGATTTCAACCAGACTCTGGAAACTTTTTATTTAAGACAAGAGAAAGTTCACCTTAACTTTTCAAACCACAGAAGTTACTTACAATTTCTGTTAATTAAAAATTAAACAAGGCTTTTTTCCGCTACATCTTTGGAAATCATTATCTCACGAAACTATTTTTACACCTTATTATATTTTAGATAAAATTTGCATTTCAGTGACAAAAATTTCATTTCCATACAATTTGTTTCTCTCATTTTTATATTTTTTCAAAATTAATTTTATACTGAATTCGTAACAATATTCTTTATTGCTGAAGAACAAGACTAATACGAATATATATAGTTGCCAGAATGCATTCACAGAATTCTGGACTAATGATTAAAGAAAATTTTATAAGTAGACTATTAGCCATTTATATCTTGGCCTAATAATGATTGATTTATTTTCATTCTTTAAATTAATGAATAGTATAATAAAATATTCATTGAAACCTTTCTTTCTTTTACTTTAGTAATCGTTAACGAAATTTGAAGTACCTATATAACAAATAATAGTTTATGGAGAAAACAGCTGTTTTTAAAAATCGTTTGTTTCAATTTATATTCTCATTTTAATTAAAAACGTTTCAGATCAGAAAAGGAATTTGTGTATTATAATTTTTACAATAGTAGTTTTTACATTAAAAATGTTAGACATGAAAGCATTTTAATCCGAAGCAAAGCCAAGTATATCAGCTTGTTTACCGTACAAAATGTGGAAGTGAATGCGGCTGATGGGAGCACATAGCTTCTAAGTAATTGTAGCTGTCAAAAAACTTTTAATATAAAAGATGTTCATTATGATTATGTGATAATTCCCATAATTGAAAGTTTCTTTCTATCTTCAATCGTAACAGAGTAATGGGGAAATGATAAATTGACGGGGCTGGGGAATTGAATATCGCTTTTCAGCTCATAACTTCTAAGCAATTTTAGCTGACAAAAACTTTTAATATAAAGGTTGTTCGTTCTTATAAGGTGATAATTCGCCTAATTGAATTTTTTTCCTATCTTTAGTCGTAAGAGAGCTATGGGGAAATGATAAAATGGGGGGGGAGGGGATTGAAAGTGGCATTTTAGCTCATAACTTCTAAAAAATTGTAGCTATCAAAAAAGTTTCAATACAAAAGTTGTTTATTGTAAAGAGGCAATAATTCGCCTATTTTGAGTTTTCATTCTATCTTCAATCGTAAAGGAATTATGGAAAAATGAAATATTCAGTCCTCCACCATTTCCACCCCTTTTAGGTAGTTAGCCCACTTACAAACTCAGCCGATATTTTCACCGAACTTAAGACATATCCCTCGCCGGTTAAAATCTAATCAAAATTACTCTATTATCGTGTTCACAAGATAACATGGGCAAAAGTGTTATGTATATACGTCTCTACTAATAATAATATGGAAAAGAACATTTCGCCCTCTATTCTCCTAAGAATTAGAGCTGCAAGAATAAAAGCGGGTGGAAGTGACTGCAAATGACGAGAGATTTCCAACAAGGTGTAACATGCATAGGTTAAAACGTACTTTATGTTAGGGGGAGAGGAGGGGAAGGGTGGGAAAATCACTTTTCAGCTCATAACTTCTAAACAATTATAGCTATCGAAACAATTTAAACGCAAAAATTGTTCGTTATGATAAAGCAATAATTCGCCTAATTTGAATTTTCTTTCTATTTTCAATTGTAAAGGGATTATGGGGAAAAGA
>BGPR01008551.1:19572-30048 GCA_013235015.1 Araneus ventricosus | reverse complement strand
AATTATCAGAAAATATAGTAGCACCCCAATCATCTTTTTAAAATATATAAATTTATATTAATATTCAATACTACTTTCAAGAATAAGAATTGACAAGAAGAACGTTTTGTCCTCTTGAAATCCTTTTTAATTTCTCGTATATGGAACATAATACAAAGAGAAAGTGTTGTGACCTTTCGAAAGATTCGA
The DNA here is from genome assembly GCA_013235015.1 of Araneus ventricosus. Taxonomy (NCBI): domain Eukaryota; kingdom Metazoa; phylum Arthropoda; class Arachnida; order Araneae; family Araneidae; genus Araneus; species Araneus ventricosus. Next base: position 29,859 of record BGPR01008551.1, on the reverse strand, counting down.
CGAGGAGATTTTGATTAATCTCCGCATTTCTGATCTTTCTGAGTCCGAAAAAGTAATTTTTGGGGGTAATGTTTGTCTGTGAAGACGATAACTCAAACACGAATCAAGCTAGATTAATTAAATTTGCTATGCAGTTTTTAAGCCAAAATTATAAACCTTTGACAAAGTATGGACGAAATCCATCTTCGAGAAATCTATCTGCCGTTTCGTGGACTTGTGAAAAGCTAAGCTTGACTTTCTAAGAACACAGCGAATATACGGATGAAATTTGGTATATGGATTTATCATCAAACCTAAACATCTATGTGAAACATTAGACCTAAGAGTCGATTGTCTGTCGGTCTATTTGTTCGTATATTTGTGAACGTGGTAACTCAAACAATGCAACTAAACACATAATTGGAATTCGGTGTGCGGTCTTGCCACCAAAATTGTATATCTTTATTATATTTAGCAAAATTCAAACAAATTGCATAAATTTATAAGAATCTGAATCAAATTTGGAACAGATAGAAAATGTGAAATTGATTTCTTCTCTATGCTACGAGACTTCACACAACATGCACCATATTGTGTGAGTGTACGAGAAAGTCGACGGGAGAACACTCAGTTAGTTTCTATGATTTTGATCATGACAAAAAAATACATCAATAGCCTGATTGTGGTAGCTTAACATTTGAATCTGAACTTGGAGTTTTAGGATCTCGGATTCAAGACCTGATTTCACAAAGTATCAGCCGTAAATGCATGCCTAATGTAGTGCCGACTTCTATTACAATCAGATTATAACAGGACATGGGATATTTGGTGCTTTCCAAAATCGAATGTTTGGCAAAGATTGTAAATGCCAATGTGGAGAAGACGAAACAATTAAACATGTCCTAATGGGATGTCCAGTTTGGGCTCAACAACGAGACAAACTACCCAAAAGTTGGTTAGTAAAGGAAATTCATGAACTTGTGCATTTACCAGGATTTAAGACTTACGCAGTTAATATAGTTAAATCTTTATTCGATTCTCGCTCGGCGAATTGGACGGACTGATTGATGTGTGGCGTTTTATTTTAAATTTTGCTTAAATGGTCTGTAAAGGTTTCATTGTGTAATTGCGCTTGCATCTGAGGAGTTGGGTGACGCGTCGGTTGAGCAAATTCCGCTCCCGCCAAATGCTGACTTGCGGGTCTATTCTGGTACCCCCGGTTAGGTTGGGAAACGTCACTTTTTCCGCACGTTAACAACGGGAAAAGTGACGTCTCCCAACCCAACCGGGGGTACCAAATAGACCCCATGCTATCGTGCTGGGCGGGGCCGCTTCGTCCTGCCCCATCAGGAGTTCCGGATGGCTTCGGCTGAGGCAGGAACTCTAACTTCATGCCTAATGCGTACTGAATGTGTTTTCAGTTTGGTATAATAGTAGGATCTGGAACTTCGTACAATGATAGCCGGCTTACCTTGCCATGTTCAGTTCAAAATTGAGTGTTTCGTTTCCAGGAATTTTCGAGTAGTTTCTAAAGGGGAAGTTAAAACAAGAAATCAAACATTTTGTGAAATATTAATCCCGAAAGATGTTATTTCTTTATAACTGTTGTCACATTTTACAGACAAAAAACAGGATTTTGGTGAAAAACTATCTTGTCTCTCTGAGTGTTGTCATAATCTCTGGGAAAGTAATGATCGTGAAAAACACCAAGTGAAAATTTATATTGGATTGGTGTCCATAACACCATGAAAAATCTACTTCTAACAGAATCCATTTGTGTCTTTTGTTTGAAAAGTAAGTTTGAACGGAGTGAACTCAATCGACATAGCAAAAGTAATTGCACATGTCCTCAGATATCCAAGCGCATTTCGCATTATCTTCTCCCTCTTACGACATGCTAAATTTTTCCCACAGTTAAGACAATGCGCTTCATTTGACGTTTATTGGTTGAACATGAATTGACCCGACTGAGCATACGTGATGTGAAGAAACAAATAATAAAATGCTTTCAAAACATTTTTCGGATGTGTTATTAATTAAAAATGTGAATTCCCAGTTTACTGTTTATTTTACAGTTTTCTTTAGATACTTTCAGAATACTGTTACGGGTCATACACATAGCATTTATTGAACACTTGGTGATTAGCAATTATTTATCTGCTGTTGTTTTGACGAATCTAATTTGATTTAGCGTAACGAGTCAATGACTCATAATAAAAGGAAAGTAATTATTTATGGCGTTTTTGGGGCGACTCCCACTAGATATAGCATAACGAGTCAATCACTCCTGATCAAGGATGGTGATTATTTATGCTGCTGTTATTTTGACGAATCCCACTTGGTCTAGCGTAACGAGTCAATCACTCCTGATAAAGGATGGGGATTATTTATGCTACTGTTATTTTGACAAATCCCACTTGGTCTCAATCACTCCTGATAAAGGATGGGGATTATTTATGTTGCTGTTATTTTGACAAATCCCACTTGGTCTAGTGTAACAACTCAATCACTCCTTATAAAGAATGGGGATTACTTATTCTGCTGTTATTTTGACGAATCCCACTTGGTCTAGCGTAACGAGTCAAGGACTCATGACAAAGGGAAAGTGGGGATTCTTCTGTTGGTCAGAAGATATGGAATTACTATGTAAGTAACAAAGGCAGAAGTCTTGTTTAACTCTTATATATAGGGGTAGGTTGCCTTTCTTCAGGACTTTTAATGGGAACTAGTCCACATTGGTGTTTTGATTGGAAGAAAATCGTCCCACAGCCAGCCCGACACCTGTGAGTAATTTGTTGTTGAAGACAGTTGCTGCTGACATCAGACTACCAGTTTTCGAATAACATTGCTTAAGATCACAGTTGAGGAAATTAAATACATAAACATTATCGGCCTTATTCCCAAAATAACATCCTGCTTGATCAAGATAACCACAAATAAGAGCTCCAGACCTGCCTAGGCATCCTGGTACTTCTGGAAGACCAGCCACCGCGAAAGAAACACCGGCATTGTGGCCGACACAAAATAGCCCCATTACACGAGGCCCATGCGCCGCCCCCCCCTTTTACGGGGTTACGACCATCATCGAAGATGGACCCTAAGAGCCGCACCATCGTTAATGTATCCCACGGGAAGAGAGACTCTCCTTCCTTATACGGATGGTTCTCGTCCCCATATCTGGGGTTATCCCTTAAGTGGGGTTTCATCAATATAATGTATATGAAACTAATGTATCAAATACAAAAGCTCCCCCGATCTGGCCGAAGCCGTACAGAATTTGTGAACGTAGTCCACTCAGCACAAATGCAGTCAACTCCCTTTCCAGTGCCACTGAAGTGTTCGTGTAGGTCTGAGTTTTCACCGCCGCTGCATAACAAATAAAGCAATTATAATGTAGCAAATAAAACAAAATGAACGCAGGAAAAGTTCCGTTCCAACTCAGGAAGTCAAACGTGAAGACATGAGCTTTTTAAGGATGTCAATAGAGCCTTTTTTGAAAGGCGAATGAAATACCAAGTCAGAAATATCTTTTTGAAGCCAGCTTTTTGGCCAATCCTCTCTTTCTTCTCCCCAAATTTTACATTTTAATAATATTGTTCAATAGTCTCAAGTTGTTCACCACATGGACAGCCTCCTTCTTTGCCGAATAGTCTCTTTTGATGCGCACCAAACACTCCGTGACTTGTCAACACTTGGTTATAGCAGAAGTCACCGTATAGCCTACTGAATTTAACCTCTTTGAAAAATTTCTTAGTCCATGATCCCTTTTCTGAATTATTCCATCAATATAATTAAAAAACAATTTCGCAGGTTTCGATGCTCATGAGGCAAAGCACAATCTATGGTCCTAGTACCGATCGTCGACCTTGTTCCCAAAACAACATAATGTTTGATCATGAAAATAGGGAAAAAAATCTCTCATCACTTTCAATGAATTCAGATATGCTCACCCAAACGTACACACTCTATGGTCCAATGTTCTAGTGCAACATAAAAACAATTTCGTAGTTTTATTTAAATAAAAATAATCCATCTTCATTATCACTTCAACCTAGAAACGGACTTCGAGCTGAGAAAATATGTAGTCGATAATCGGGAACCAAATTCAATGATTCGGAAACAAGGTGAGAAGAAAGAAACAAGGAAAAAATCACGAGAAAAAGTGCCAAGAAATCGCCGATGAAGGAAAGAGGATGGGGATGAAAAAAAGCTGCTGTTGTATTTTCTTCCGGTAGCTGTCGACCATGTGGACTTTCTCTCAGCGAGCCAGAGAAAAGTTACGATTTGCTACTAAATACGAGCTGTCAGAAAGGATTCTCATCTATTCCTCCCTTTTGTTTTATCCCTGCACTTTTGTTACTCTCTGCTTTATGTTCCCAAAACGCAGTTCCTCTCTCTCTCTGTCTTTTATTTTCTTACTTCGATCGAAGTTCTCGATTTATTTTTTAGGAGAAAAGCGATTATCTGTCACATTCTTTCAGAGATTTCAATGTTTCCGATTGCATAGAGTATTACGTTTTGATTTTTTAGTATTTTCGGTGTTTTGATGTGATTGAAAAAGTTTTGATTTCATATCCAACTTGGAAACTGATAGAGATGAAATGTGCGAAATACAGGAAATATGTGTTTTCTCCCAGCTGCAATTTTCAGAATGTAGTGGTAAGGCCACGGCCTCGAGGAAGGAGGTTTCCAGGCTCGAAACCTGATTCCATCGAAGGGAATGCGTCGTGTTTGTGGGCCCGTTGCACCGTAAAACATACTTAGTGGGTGCAACGTCCTTTTCTTGATGTGGTGCGGAATGCTAGATAAAGGAATACTAGCTGAGGTGTCGTCCTTGTCCTATAACAAAGTTACAAAGTACGAGGTCCGTCCCATTGTGTTGCTTCAAAACTGGACGTTAATATAACTAAATTAAACAAGATAATGTGGTATCGTTAATTGAGGTCTGCAAATGCTTCGTTGAAAAGACTCGGTTTCCGTAACACAGGATAACAAGAATAATGTATACCTGGTGAGCGTTAACGTCCGTTGATGACGAATAGTATCACAAGAGTAATGTGCTTTCCTTTTCATATCTGCTTTTAAATTGAACAGGAGAGGGTTTGATGAAGCCTAGGAGGCAAAATGATCTGTTTACAAATGCGTAATAAATAAATAATTTCTAATTGAGAATATATTAAATTTGTAACTAATGAAAAATTTTAAATATAAATATTTCTAAGTAATTTTTTACTAATAAATAGTAATTTGAATCGGAAAGGGTAAAATATGTCTTTGGTTTGTCGGTTTGGTCGAATGAGTGATATTGTATGGGTCAAACGGCTTTAAGTTAGTATGGTTAGTATGTGATGAGGTAAAGTTCTCGGGACTTTCATTTTCATTTGACAATGGCTCAAAATGTGAAAATCCGTTCAAATTAATCTTTGTTTATTCCAAAATAGGACATTAATTTTAAAAAATCATAATTGGCTTTTTTTCCGACCCAGTTTCAACTTACCGTTATAAAGTGTGGAGTAGGCAAGTAAAAGAACACACCTAATAAGTAAAGATAGATGGAATAAGAAATTATTAAGGAAGATGAACCAAAAGATTTAATTTTCTTTTATTTTTACTCATTTTATTGTTTTTTCTACATTTCATAAGTTATTCTTTTGGATTGTTTTGTTACAATTCTCTTTGTTGCCATAATGTGCATGTTTGATATATTAAAGATGTGGGTTGATGACTCTTTGGCTTGGTCAGAGTAAATCGTCAGGAAGTTGGTGGTTTTACTGTTTGACACTCCCTAGGGCCTTGATGTAAGAGAGCCGGCCACCGGTCATCAGTTTTTGTCCTTCTGGCGAGATAAGTTTCCTTTGTCGTCGTCTTGATGTGTGAATTGTTTTGCGGCATCTCATCGGTTCCGCATATTTACGGATCCTACTATGGTTTGGATTGCGGTCGCTTTTCATTGGCTCTCAGTGTCACGTGACTTCGCTTGCTACTGAGTGATGTCATAAGAGCGCACTTAGTTTAGATTTCGATTTTTGTCTTAGCTAAAATGCGTCATGGAGAAACCAAAATTGTCTTTTAATTACGATTATTTGGATATTTCTAAAGGGAATGATGAATTCGAGATAAAGATAATTTCGGTTTCTCCATGATGCAATAGCTAAGACAAAAATCGAAATCTAAACTAAGTGCCTCTTATGACATCATTCAGAAGCAAGCGAAGTCACGGGACACTGAGAGCCAATGAAAAGCGACCGCAATCCAAACCATAGTAGGATCCGTAAATATGCATCGGTCCCTCTGTGGCTTCAAAACTGGCGGGGTTTAGAACTTGTATACTCTTCAGATTGTGATGAAGTTGCATGTGTGTGTGAGAGAGAGTGAAAGAAAAAGAAAACTCACAAGTTTTATTTGGTGTCCTGTTTCAAAACACTTTGTGAAGATACAATTGATTGATTATATTAAGAAATAACACTTGTCTAACGCAATTTGCAGTATATGCTGTAATTTCTACTCAAGTCTAAAAGCTTACTCTTTTAACTGCGGGTGTGGTTTATATACCATATGCTTCAATTATACCCAGACGCGGGTGTGGTTTATAAACCACATGTTGCAGCTGTGGCTTATGAACCACTAAATTATAAAAATGTTTTTCATATATAAATAAAATAAAATAATTCTCTTTTCTTATCATTTATTTTACCATTTAATTATAAAAATATTTCTTTATAAAAAATAACTAAAATTAAAGTTAAATTTTCATCATTAATCTCAAAATGCATACTGTTGCAAAAGTCTTACTGTGGGTATATGGTGTAAACAGTCCAACACGCAGGATAATGAAGAATGAAGGTTTATTTACAAATGTACAGGAAACAATAGTTCTTGCACAGATTACCAATGTAAACAGACAACAATTCACAGGTAATAACAGTTCAGCACTTTGTTATCTAACAACACGAACGGTCAGCAAATTACTAGTAACGACAATAACTGCACTTTCAATAGCGCTCAGCTCACCAGCTTCCTAGCTCGCACTGCGGATGAACTCCAAAGACGTTCGCGCTCCAAGGCGATCCCAGTCGAACAACAACACTCCGTCATCCAAGCGCTCTCCTTATAGAGTTTTCCCGGCAGACCTTGACGTCACATGGAATGATCTTGTACATTCAAGTGTATCTTCTCTCCTAATATAGATATCGAGAAGATTCCAGCAACTTTTAGATCCCATATTTCGTCGCCAAAGTCGCCAAGTTTGTCTCCAAGGTCAGTGGTCCAGACGTGAGTGTGGTCGGTCATCTCATACTTACCCCTGTAAAACTCTCTTCTCAACCATAAGGCTCCCATTGCTGGGAAGCGACTTTCCATGTTTGTAACAATACTTAGTCGTGCAGATATTTTTGATTCGCCACTGTATCACAATAAATACATGACGATTATATTTCTTTTCTTGCCTTTAGAGAGATTGGCTCTACTAAAAGTACCCGCAGTTAAATGGTTAAAGATGAATAATCAATAAAATTTTAACCTTTCACCTATTATTAACTGAAACATTCGTTTGCTACCGTTATAATTTTAAGATTCAATTCACTGTTTCTTATAATTTTTTTCTTTATAAGGATTACACTTTTAAGCACGTAAATGGAATTTCTACTTAGACAAATTTCAAGAAAAAATATACACTGGTGAGCAAAAATTAAGCAACATTTTGGAAAATGCGAGAACTTTGCGATTTATTCAAAAACTGTGGTTCGTAATCAATTGCGGAAAATCGTGAGGCATACAGTCTAGTATCATACACATTTTACAGTGAAGATACGGTCACGAGAATATTTAGGAGGCGACCTGAAAATGAAGAAGTCAGAAAGTTATTTCGACTCAGCTCGCTTAACAGAAATTTGATAACGAGATGAAACTTTCATCAATGGTTGTGAATGATATGTAGATTATTTACATGCATTTTCGAAAATATAGCTCAAATATTCAAGGAGATATAAAGGATTCATTAAAAAATGCCAAATTTTCTCACAAAATTTTTGCTTATAACATGCAGAGTTTTTATTCAAATAAAAACGAAACTTACAGAACACTCGACCATATGGTACAGAAGTATTGTATTAAAATTTGAAGTAAATATATTGAATATTAAAGGAAATAAGAGTATTTGCAGTAAATAATTTGGTACTGCACACGTGCGAGAAATAGCGTGATTTTTCTTTTATGGCTTCAACATCAGATATAAAGAGCAAATTATATAAAAATTCCGGATCAATGCAGTTAAAATTCAGAAAGAGGTTGACATTTCAGAGAGGTGAATTTAAATTTTTCTTTGAGAGTTTCTAGGTGATGAGGGTTCTTGCACAAACTGACATTTTCGAAACTTGAATCTTCGTATGGTTATCGACGAAATGATATTTAAGTAATGCATTTAGTTTATAAGTAAACAAGGGTTTTCAGAATATTAAACTGCCTTAAAATTTTATATTACATTTGGAAGATTGAAGTTACGAAAATATCAGTTGGGTTATGAAATAACATTCGTCTAATCTGACCGTGCCTTGCACAGTACATTTTGTGAATATTGAAAAAGCGTCACAGAATTATTAATAACTTAGTAGCGATGAATATTGAAAAATATGTTATCTACAAATTAATGAAAAGTAAGCAGATAAGTTTGATATCATCGCAATTCGAAATATTACAATTCATATTTAAAATATACTTTTAAATAGTATGATTTTAAGTTAATGAATGACTTACTATCAAGCCTAAACAAGTGATATATAAATATATATATACACAATAATAAAGAAATACAGATAAAAGATATTTATACACATAAGAGCAATAACCAATCAAGAAATTAATACTTTAATCAAAGATACATATATACAAGGTGCGTTCGAAAAGTTCGGTGAATGGTCCCATAGTAGAATAACCGCGCTGGTTCGGATGCTGCCCTCACGCACACGCATTGAGAGAGATGGCAGCTAGTGCCCCCTAGCGTCCACTTAACGAGTCAGTGTGAGAAGGCGCGTCACTGCGAAATGGAGCAACGCGTGAACATCAAATTTTGCTTCAAATTAGGCAGGACGGCGACGGAGACCACGAAATGTTATTGAAAGTGGACGCAGTGAGTAAAAAGTGTGTTTTTGAGTGGTTTAAACTCTTTAGAGACGGAAAGGAAAATGTCAAAGATGAGCCGAGTTCCGGTCGACCACCAACAAGCACAACTCCAGACAACATCGAACGAGTGCGACGGATGCTTGCTGATGATCGACGGCTGTCTTTGAGAATGATAGCAGAAGAATTGAAGATGAGCCTAGACAGTGTGAGCAACATTATTCACGAACATTTGCAAAAGCGTAAGAAAAAGTTCTACGCTTTTCCGACATTACTCAGATCCAGCAACGTGTGACAACGGTGCTTCGAGCGATACCGAAAGAAGAGTTTGCTGACGGTTTCCAGCAGCTTTATAACCGATGTCAAAAGTGTATTGTAACTAATGGTGACTACTTTGAATGCTAATAAAGGTATTTTGTTTGTATACATTGTTTCCTTTATTTTATGAGACCAATCACCTAACCTTTCGAACGCACCTTGTATCTGTATCTATATCTATATCTATATCTATATCTATATCTATACATAGTAAATAAAAACATCAAATAGCAATTTAAACAAACATGCACTATGTATAAAAGCAATATACAGAATTATTAGGATTAAATTGAATTACCAAATCCATAATCATACACTTAGGATACCAAAGAAAACTTGACATAAAACTATTAGCACTAATAATTAACCAAAGTTCAAAAAGACAATCCTTATTTAAATTCAAACAATCATAGCGGCTAACTAACCGGGGGACTAGTTCGTCATGTCAATCTAGATTTCTGGCGTCAACTCTCCACGAAGCGAACTGTTGGAAAATATCTAAACACGACGCCAGTTATTGTTGGAATTTCAAAAAGTGGTAACTAGCGTCGTGTTTACATTAGTTATCACTAACTCGTAACTAAATTTTTACAAAAGAAATTAGTTAACATCCAGTTTTCTGAACTTCATGGTGAACTCCATTTAGTAGTTATATGTTAGGATATACACATTTAGGTAGATAAATTAAGAAACAAATTTTTTACGAATGAAATCTTTTAATTTTCCTGATTGTTCCTGGTTTATATTACAAGATACGGCGATCAGTAGCAACAACGAAAAAAATCGATACACAATAAAAATTAGATTTTACAACCTCAGACTCTTTCCGGTGATACATAGTCTCGAAAAATACTTCCGAGAGTTATAAAACACCGC
>BGPR01008551.1:0-17795 GCA_013235015.1 Araneus ventricosus | reverse complement strand
TTTTTATGGCTCATAGTATATGCCAGCAATCTTAATCTTGTAATTATCTAATAATTATCTTAATTTCAATAAAAGTTATTGTGTCTGTATGTATGCTCCACATCTCCTCCTAAACCACTGGACTGATTTCAAACAGACTTTGCACACTTTTTATTTAAGACAAGAGAAAGTTCACCTTGACTATTCAAAGCCCAAAAGTTACTTACAATTTCAGTTAATTAAAAATTAAACAAGGCGTTTTTCCGCGATATCTTTGGAGAACATTATCTCACGAAACTATTTTTACACCTTATTAAATTTTTTTAAAAATTAGCATTTCAGTGACAAACATTTCATTTCCATACAATTTGTTTCTCTCATTTTAATATTTTTTCAAAAGTAATTTTATACAAAATTCGTAACAATATTCTTTATTGTTGTAGAACAAGAATAATTCGAATATATATAGTTGCCAGAATACATTCATAGAATTCTGGATTAATGCTAAAAGAAAATTTTAAAAGTAGACGATTAACAATTTGTATCAGGACCAAATAATGATTGATTGATTTTCATTCTTTAAATTAATGAATAATTAACTAGTCAATTTAATTGTTTCAAAATATTCGTTGAAACCTTTCTTTCTTTTACTTTAGTAACTGTTAACGAAATTTGAAGTAGCTATATAACAAATAATAATTTATGGAGAAAACAGCTTTTTTTAAAAATCGTTTGTTTCAATTGATATTCTCATTTTAATTAAAAACGTTTCAGACCAGAAAAGTTATTTGTGTATTATAATTTTTATACAATAGTAGTTTTTACATTAAAAATATTAGACATGAAAGCATTTTAATCCGGTGCAAAGCCAGGTATATCAGCTTCTTTACCGTACAAAAAGTGGAAGTGAATGCGGCTGATGGGAGCACATAACATCTAAGTAATTCTTGCTGTCAAAAAACTTTCAATATAAAAGTAGTTTGCTATGATAAGATGATAATTCCCCTAATTGAAAGTTTCTTTCTATCTTCAATCGTAACAGAGTAATGGGGAAATTATAAATTGGGCGGGCTGGGTAATTGAATATCGCTTTTCGGTTCATAACTTCTAAGCAATTTTAGCTGACAAAAACTTTTAATATAAAAGTTGTTCGTTCTGATAAAGTGATAATGCGTCTAATTGAATTTTTCCCTCTATCTTTAGTCGTAACAGAGCTATGGGTTAATGATAAAATGGGGCAGGGCATTGAAAGTGGCATTTTAGCTCATAGCAGCTAAAAAATTGTAACTATCAAAAAAGTTTCAATACAAATTTTTTTTATTATAAAGAGGCAATAATTCGCCTATTTTGAGTTTTCATTCTATCTTCAATCGCAAAGGAATTATGTGAAAATGAAATTTTCAGCCCCCCACCATTTCCACCCCCTATTAGCTAGTTAGCCCATCTACAAACTCGGTCGATATTTTCATCGAACTTACAACATATCCCTCGCCGATTAAAATCTAATCAAAATTACTCTAGTTATCGTGTTCACAAGATAACATGGGCAAAAGCGTTTTATATATACGTCTCTACTAATAATAAGGAAAAGAACATTTCGCCCTCTATTCTCCTAAGAATTAGAGCTGCAAGAATGAAAGCGGGGGAAAGAGACTGCAAATGATGAGAGCTTTCCAGCAATGTGTAACATGCATAGGTTAAAACATAATTTAAGTTAGGAGGAGGGGAGGGGAAGGGTGGGAAAATCACTTTTCAGCTTATAACTTCTAAGCAATTGTAGCTATCAAAAACGTTTCAATGCAAGAATTGTTCGTTATGATAAGGCAATAATCCGCCTAATTTGAATTTTCTTTCTATTTTCAATTGTAAAGGAATTATGAGAAAATGAAAATTTCCACCCCCTTTGAGCTGGATAGCCCATCTACGAACTCGACCGAGATTTTCACTGTCCTTACAACATATCCTATTCTTGTTTACTTAATACTTACTTGTCTTAATTTACATCAAAATTACTCCAGTTATCGTGTTCACAAGATAACATGGGAAAAAGCGTTATAAAGAGATATATATATATATATATCATGAAAGTCAAAAAATATTAAAATAAAATAGTAGAGTGTCAAATCGGAAAAGCTGTAGATGCCTCAATAGGTAAGAAAACTATACAGTCCGCAAATTATATATAATGTTTTCTGAACATTAAGTGGAAAAAATAGCTAAAACTGCTTTTACTGAATATTATGATAACTTGAATGTTGAGATGTACTATCGCCCTGCATCTCAAGCTCTTTAGGTTAGGTTTCAGTTTTCTATTTTGTATTTCATTCAATTTTGGTTTATCATAATGTTCGCCACAGTGTTTTTAGCTGGGATGCCAACACTGTTCGCAGAAAACATTATGATTTCACTAATTTTAACGGTTCGTATAGATTTTACTTACCCTGATGAGCATCTATACGCTTTTACCGATTTACTACAGTCTCTCCATTTTATTTTAATATTTTTTGACTTTCATGATATTGATATATTCTCCACAAATCTTCTTGAATTGCAGCATTTTTGCGCATTCGTTGCGTTTGTGTTATATTTTTCTACTTTATTTTATCTTCCCCTTTTATATATATATTCCACTTTCGGCTTTTTCTTACCGCAGATTGTTTTCTTGACATTTTGTTTTTTGAATGTTTATTTTGTATATGTTGCTTTTACATTTCTGCTATGTTTGTTTCGTATTTGTTATATATATATATATATATATATAGGTAGATTTCCTATAAGGAATCTACCTAAAATTAAGGTAAAATCTTTCATTCAAAATGCGCTTTAAATTAGAAAAAAATGAACGCCAAAGTTGAAAATATTTTACCTTCGCCTTTACCTTCTAGGGATATTCCATTTGTTTAAGGAAATATACACAATATATAAGGTGCTATATAAGGTGCCCACACTTTTATTTGAACCATGCCTTTTATTGTAATCAGAAAAATATTTCAACATTTGCGTTCATTTTTTCTCAATTTAAGTACATTTTGAATAAAAGCTTTTACCTTAAAAATTGTTCTTACTTATTAATGTGGTTAATTATATAAATTTTATTTTTATGACCTTTCTTCACGTTTATCATTTTGTATATAATTTATATTTATATGTTTTATTATTTGTTATTTATTACAATGTTTTATTATTTGTTAATGATTCCTGAATGATGAATGAATGTTCTGCATTCCACCAAGATGAGTGTAGTATGAATTTTTCTTCTCGTAGTCTCGTGACATGCTTTACACCCTTTGGGTAGCTCGTTCAACAAAGTTGAAAAAAAAGTAGCATAGGCCTCTCATACGCATACCTGGTGCCATCTAATGGGGTCTGTCGATGTAATGGGTGAGACTGATTCTCATGCTGAATAAAAAATTGATCTTAAAAGGGCATGATAATTTATAATATTTCCTTCAATTAAAATCGTAATTTCGACCTTATAAAATGTTTCATGTATTCGTTTATTCCATCGAAAATTTTAGAATAAGGAAACTCTATGAGTGGATTTGTGTAGTCAGTGAATGAAGCTGGACAAATATTTTGTTTAACATAAAAAATTATATAACTTTAAGAAGCTTTTTTAGAAAATACACTTTGGCATCAAATAAACACTAAAACACCTTCTTTCCCTCTTGAAAATACAAAAGAAGAGGTTGAGAAATAGCAAAATAGACCGATGCTGCTAATCAATTTCCTAGAATAGAAAATCCAATATGGCAACGAAGCCCAAAATCAGCTGAAATGTTAAAACCGTTCAGGAGTTTCCGAGCTTTTTGTTTTGAAACCAATCAACTAAAGGCTTCGAAATCAGCAGCTAAATACAGTCGAACCGCGATACAGCGAACCCGGGATATAACGAACCCTCGGTTACAGCGAACCTTTTACATGGTCCCGACTGAAGCCCTATGTTAATAATGTATTTTCATACGTTTACAACGAACAGCAAACGCTAGAGACTCGGTTATAGCGAACTGAAAATTTCTAAAACTTCAAACTTTTCACTTGCCCAAAGGGACATTCTTTACTAATTGTGCTCAAGTCAACCCAACTTCTACAAGTGTTTCCCCTTTTGGACGAAATACTCTGGTCCAGAGACCACATTCCTCGCCTATTGTACCTTTGTTAAAGTCGCTGCTAACTCCATAAGTGAGACAAAAGAACAATAGGCAAGGCTCTTTACAGTTTCTATCTCCCCTCCTCCCCTCGGTGGACACCTGGCCTGGTGTCCATCAAGGAAGGAGGGGGGAACTTTCTGGTCAGACGACCTAGGAGCAATCACGTGTTTTCTCTGCAATTTCAGTTTGATTGCTTGCCATTCTGTGAACTTTGCAGTGACCATGGCTAACGTTGGCAAGCGAATTATTTAATACCTTATTTGTCCCTAAATACTAATGAAAATATTATATTATTAAAAATTTTATTATAGAAGTAGTATCTTAGCATGTTAGGACTTTTTTTCTGCAAATACGGATACAGCGAACCTCGGTTAAAACGAACTTCTGAGTCGGTCCGCTGAGGGTTCGTTATAACGGGGTTTGACTGTATATGTTAATTTGATTTTGCTTAATTTTTAATTTTGAATGATAGTCATTTGAATCAATTTCTACCTGTAACTTAACGGATTGTATTAGAAACAACACATTTTTCTCTCAAACACTGTGTAAGCGAGGATATTAAACATTTAAGGTGAATGCAATATAAATCGATTGAAGGCATAACTGATATCTTATCTTCTTACTCATTCATTATTTATTATACCTTATCGAGAACCAGAGGTGGAAGCTAACCTAAATTTTTCACCTCCTCCAAAATTAAAACGTGATCATCTTAATCAATTGATGCCTTCTTCACACGAATGTCTTGAGTCTTCTCCTATTTTCTAAGCTTATATTCACCATTCTTTGTCACCCAAAAAGGCGTTTCCCAAGATCTTCAGGATCTATTATTTAAGATTTTTAATTACAGTTTTTAAAAATTATGAAGACCATGTATATATACGTCATTGTATGAATTAGCTTGAAGTTTAAGTTAACAACTAGTAATTTATTCGCAGTTAATTCGAAATCTATAGGACCATTAGTTGATATTTAGCTTCGTGCATAATAATAAAATGCTTAAGATTTAATTTTAGTTAATTCAATGTTTTTATCCATCCAAACATCACACTCTTCCCTAACACTTTTCGCGCAAACCTTTACTTTAAAGGCGATACATATGCTATACAGCAGATTTATTTCCTCTAGTTGTTGGATGGTATAATAAACATGCCAGCAATCCAATAAAATTTCCTATCTCCCGAAACTAATCTGTGGGAAATGCCAATCAAGATATAGGTCGTTTTAATGTAGCTCCGTAATGTAACGTTCCTCCGGTTGGGGTCACAGGAAGAAATTTGATTCACACGACAAAATGCCACAAAAACGTTGGATGGAAGATCCTCTATATCTCGGTAACTACATATTTAAAAAAATAACTAGACTAACTATCTTATTTTAGAGGAAAGGGGAACAATAGAAGTTACAAAAAAAATTAAAATCGGAATTGTAGTTGAGCGGCTAATGAGTCGCAAAGTTGGGCAAAAATACGCATGAATTGGTGACGCGATCCTCTATATCTCGGTAACTACATATGTTAGAAACATAACTGTCTTATTTTAGAGATAAAGGGTAACAACAGAAGTAGCGAAAAATATTTGAAAATCGTAATTGTAGTTCAGCGACTATTGAGTCGCAAAGTTGGGCAAGAATACGCATGAATTGGTGACGTCACACGCATGAAGTGCGCACGCACAATTAGCTGACGCTCTCGCTTGCCACGTTTTCGCGAGCGAGATTTAGTGATTGAGTTGAAAATTGAGAAATTTGAGTTGAAAACAAAAGATAATTGAGAGTAACTTCGAGAAACATAAGAGAATCACGAGTAACTTAGAGAAACAAGAGTATCGCGAGTAACTTCGTGGAACAAAAGAGAATCGCGAATAACAAAGAGAAATCGAGAAATTTCGAGAAACAAAAGAGTCACACGAGTAAAGTACTCCTGCGCCTTTAACATCAGCGGCTGTTTGAAAAAGACAGCCTCCCGTCATTTTTTTATTAAACTCTTTTTGTTATGGCCACTTGCGGGACAGCTAGACAAATTTTTATGGAACAAAAACAAAAAGATGTAACCGCACGAGAGGTTAGAAGGAAGACAGAGCTTATCTTCTACTAACACGAAAAGGAAGAGTGCTTACTTAGAATTCCTCCACCAAAATTCTTTCTATTAAAGTTAACACCGTTTATATCTATAACCACGGGTCTTTAAATTTATTACCTATTCACGCGTACAGCAAATGACACTGAACTATTTCCCCATTTCCTGAATAAATGCATATTGGGTAAAACGCTAAAGTGGTAAAATATTGGAAATAATTTAAGTATTCTCCACTTTTCCGTTATCATGATGAGAGGAAAATTGCACCATTAAAAGAAAACCAATAAAAATAATTTGAAATAATACTTGAAAATAATTAGGAACCAAACATCCACACATTATGCAATGAAAATGGAAATCTTCTGTTTTAGAGTCTTTTCTCTTTATTTATTTCACGCACCAGTTTTTTAAAAAGAAAAGTTCTTGATAAAATAAAATGCATTGTTTTTTTCATCTCACGATATCTTGAAACTAAAAATAATAAGTTTCATATCTAGACTAGTATTTTTTTTAATTTAGCGATACTTATCTTGTTTTGAAACTGCGCAATTACGACGTGTGTGTTTCAAAACATAATTACAGGACACATAAAAGGCACAATAACAGTTAAAGAAAAGCTTTATTATATTATTCTTACACACATATATTTAATTATGTTTGTTTCAAGTTTGTGACGATGGAATTTTTTGATAGAATTTTCTTTCATTTCCTGACATGCTAGAATTTCGGAATTTCACATACATTTGTATTTTAATTAAAATATACTATTATTGTATTTTCAGAACGTAATTAAAAGTTAATCGATCCATTTAATTATATATTAATTCCATACGAGTAGCGCCACTGGATTGGGGAACATTATCGGTTGGAGTTCGGTGGATGTGGGTTCTGACAAAATAAAAGTAGTGAGAGAAAAATATTCTTTAAATTGCTTCATTTCAGTGAATTTTTATATCAAAATGTCCGGGGACTTTGGTTTGAATAGCTGTCGGTAACAAGAATATAACTTTTTATGTGATATTTATTAATTGGTTTTTTGAAATTTTGAAATACCACGTCCACTTTGTATACCTGCTTCTGAATTCTAATGATGCATAATGATTAGAATTGGTATAATGAATTTTATACAAGAGATAAGATTATATTTAATGAAATATTCTTGAAATTACCTGATGGAATGAAATGAAAGCCGATATGGAAAATGCTGTCCTCTTACAAGAAAAATATTGCTTTAATTGCTAGATAAATGCTGTCTAAATAAGCAAAGGATGTCAAAAATATAAGACAGGAAAATCTAAATGTGGCCTATGAAGCATATTGATGCCATAAATTGCAACAAACTGTAGACTGAAACCCATTAAAGTTGAATTCTCAGTTGTCAAAGGAAATTTCCTTTGGCCATATATTCGATCAGGTAACCGGCGATTTTATTGTACATTGCTATGGACAAGTCGGAAAGCTGTTCTATGAATTATACAAAGCCAATAAATTCCATTAATGGAAAAAAAACAGCTTTCTCATTGAAAATTATGCAAAAACTGTCTTCGTCATGAACTAGGATAGAAGGATACTTGTGTCTTCCAGGAACGTCTCATTTAGTCCTCTCATACGAATAAGATTTGTCAGACAGAATCGTAACGGAAACGAGTTGTTTGTTCACATAGGGAATTACACTTGGTCTCTTGTTAGATCGAAAAAGCTGTAAAATTCTATTGTTGCACCATGCTCAAGCAGGGAAATTGCAGCTAAATTCTGCAAAACAATTTAATGCCATCCGTAGAAAAGAAATTTGGACATTCATTGAACTGAATTCTGCAAAAAAATTTAATGCCTTCCGTAGAAATGAAATTGAGAAATTCGTTGAACTGAATTCTGCAAAACAATTTAATGCCGTCCGTAGAAAAGAAATTTGGGCATTTGTTGAAGTTTATGCAAGGACCAGGCATTCATCGTACTCAATTATTTTTGCATAACTTCGGATCGAAAGAAGCAACGGTGTCAAGTTTAATCTTTTCATACGATTAAGATCTGCCATAAATGATGAAAGTTCGTCAGGAATATAAAACGGAGACAGATGTAAATGGTATGTGGAGTGTTTTGCAACTGGAGTGTAAGTGGCGTTATCGCTGGTGTTAAAGGTCCAAATAAAATAGATCCGTTGTTTAACACCGAAGGCGAGGAATCAGAAAATTAAACCTCATAATTTTACGGCGTTTGCACCTATTCGGCGTCAATCGTAAACTGGAACAATCGTAAAAATTCTGCCTTCTCCGGAAACAAAAGGACAAACACTCCTGACTGATTCGTGGAACTTTTCATGACCAGGGAGGGGAAGGTTTTAAAATTTAAGATCTTAATTTTTCACTTTTTAATCATGACGGAATTTACCGTTCTATTTCCGACCGCTGCTTTATGTTTTATCATTTTAAAGCTCTTTTATGCACCTGACCTTCTATATCATTCTGTCTAGTGCATCGTACCGATTAGGGCTAAATAAGACATGTGAGATGTTTTAAAAGCAAAAAGTGTTCTTTTTATAGGTTCGCGTATAAAAATAGTACTTGGTTTAGTCTCTTATTTCACATTTAATTACACATTCTTACTTGTCTTAATGGAATTTTAATCTTTGTTTTCGTTTGACGCTCTTTTAAGAAGTGTATTTATTATTTCAGAAAAAGTTTCGCCTGCCTTTCTCAAAGAAACAGTTATTATCACTTTTAACATCAGTCTCTTCTTTCTCTACCGTTATTTACTTAACAATTTTCTCGAGACTTTTTCTGAAAAAAAATTGCTTTCATGTTTGCGTAAAACTGCAGCTAAAAAACACAATAGCAAATTTAGAAGCTTTAAGTAAACGGTATTTTTTCCCACTAATGCAGATGTGAATGCTAAATATTTTTTTCTAATATAATATGAGAGCTTACTCCTATAAGAATGGAAATATTTAGCAAATTTTGTTACAGCAAGCATTTTTTCTTCTTCTTAAAACCATTAGACTTCACATATATGCAAGATTTAAACCAATATTATTTGTTCTTTGAAAAAAATTGCAAATATTCATTTCAGCAGTTAGTTAAAGTAGACTATTTTTCTCTCAGCAAATATTTGAAATATTTGCATATCTAGATCAAAGGAACTTTTTAATGACAGAAAAAGTTCTTGAGTGAAATGCTTTGAAAGAATTTTTTGAAGGAAAAAATAGCCAGTTTATGCTTTCAGATATTTGTAATTGAAATTTCAATAAGAGGGAGTACTGAATTTTCGTCTAAATAAATATTGAAAAATATTTTGAATTTTGAATTAATGGCATATAAAAAATACTTATGTGACAAAAAAAACTGTATTGACTTAAAGGCTACGCATCGGAGTAACTACCTAGTGGAAGCTTGTGGAAAAGCCGAAACTCGTTTTTAATTAAACGTTTTCAGACCGAATTCAGATACAGATTAATTTTTAATTACTTTTTTGCATATTTCTTCTGCTAATCCTTTAGTTTAAAGATATCAATCCTTAAAATATGAATAAAAAATTTCTATATATGTTTTTTAATGTTCCCAGTTACGAATATTGGCCACTTCTGATTGAGC
This sequence comes from Araneus ventricosus, assembly GCA_013235015.1. Taxonomy (NCBI): domain Eukaryota; kingdom Metazoa; phylum Arthropoda; class Arachnida; order Araneae; family Araneidae; genus Araneus; species Araneus ventricosus. Next base: position 8,001 of record BGPR01008551.1, on the reverse strand, counting down.
TCATTACACTAGATATACAAATGCGTAACAGTGATAATCACACTGAGTAATGTGGCAAAGTATTGTAAAAATTATTTGCATAACTAATCATAGATATGAATTCAATTGAAAATGTATGAATTTCAATAAATAATTTTGCACAAAAAAGTGCAGAAAATGAAAATCACACTGAGTATTATGACAAAGTATTGTAAAACTTATTTATATAACTAATCACAGATATGAATTCAGTTGAAAATGTATGAATTTAAATGAATGATTTTGCGTAAAAAGTGCAGAAAATGAAATTTTATAACTGTATCCTGTGGCACTCTGAAAAGTAGTAAGACCACAATCCCCTTTTTTGCACTCATTGCACTGTCGTCTTATTTTTTCTCCATATTATGTATATTTACGTGAATTGTTGCAATTAGGCAATGGCCATCACTCCTCCTCTATGAAACACAACCGGTAAATTTTAATCGTGTTTGATATCCATCCACTTTTGCCCCAGTTCGTAAAAGGTAATTGTACTCTCTCAATGAAACTCCTGATGAGAGAGTTGGTTACATTTCCTGTGAGTTGCTGTATGCAATATTCACCCAGAAACAACAAATATATTAATATATTTTGCAAATAAAATACACTACCGTTTCTTTTTGCGAAGATTGTACTCTCTCAATGAAACTCCTGATGAGAGAGTTGGTTACATTCCTGTGAGTCGCTGTATGGCCAATAGTCGCGAGGAGAACAACAAATATATTAGTATATTTGCTAAAAATATACCAACGTTTCTTTATTGCGAAGATTGTACTCTCTCAATGAAACTCCTGATGAGAGAGTTGGTTACGTTTCCTGTGAGTTGCTGTATGCAATATTCACCCAGAAACAACAAATATATTAATATATTTTGCAAATAAAATACACTACCGTTTCTTTTTGCGAAGATCGTACTCTCTCAATGAAACTCTTGATTAGAGAGTTGGTTACGTTTCCTGTGAGTTGCTGTATGCAATATTCACCAAGAAACAACAAATATATTAGTATATTTTGCAAATAAAATACACTACCGTTTCTTTTTGCGAAGATTTGACGGTAATTTTTCACAATTTATGCAATTTATCAACCCCAACCATCCCCAAATCAATTTTATGAACTAAATTTCATTGTTCTCTGCTTAAAGTTTTCTTCTGCGCATAAAAATACCTTTTGATTATCTGAATTAGAAGATGAAAAAATTAATTAGAAGAAACAATCATTACAGAATTCTCATTCTGGCTATACATAAATGATTATCCGAGCATTTATAATTCTCACCTCTCCCCAGATTATAAATAAAAATGAATTTTTTTTACCAAAATTAAGGCATTAACCTTTTAACAATCGAAGGGGATTTCCTTTCCTTAATTATAAGAGAATTGTCTTTTCAATTTTACTTTCAATGGAAACTTACAACAGAGAAATTCCTTTTTTCACATAATAGCCACGACTAGTCAATAATCTCTATTGGGACCATGGAAATTTGATGAATTATAGCAATTGCTTGTCTATTTTATGATATTAGTAACATGGACAGTTTTAGCTATATGTAACAACTTTTAAAAATTGTGAATAGTTTTTTTAATTTTTTAAGAATTTTCATGCTATTCAGAAATTAAAATGTGAAAAAAGCCTATTTTTAGGAATTTCTGCACTTTGCCCATTTTATATCTGAAACATTATTTATATATTAAAAATCAAGCTTATTTTCAATTGATTGTAATTAAAAAATTTTTCAAAACAATATGAACAATATTTTATTTTTAAATGAATTTTCATTTGGATGTTCCCAATTGGGAGCATTGGCCTTGTAAAGGATTAAAGCGCTCTTTATTTGGAATTTTAATGAACAGTATATTTAATGCAGCGACTGTGAGATTAGCCGAAAAGAGTTCAGTTAGTAGAGTTAAGTTTAAAAAATATTAATATCCTTACGTAAGACTGTATTATACATTTTAAAGATATCAATAATATTGAGTTTTCCCCCCTGAAGAAAATTTCAATTTATGAAATGGGGATATTTTTAACGATTGAAAGAAAATAATAAATTTTGCTTGAATTCAGAAACTTTATAATGATTCAAATTTTAAATATCTCTCGTGACTATTGAAAGTCTCGTTTTCAAGATTGAAGGATCACGGGTTCGAACATGGATTCCACATAAGATTTAACATAAGTGTGCGCCTGTCAGACGTAACTTTTTCGGTCGTAGGTTGAAACGTTCTAATATTGGTGAGGAATGGAAGTTTGGAAAGAAGAGTGTCATTTTTGTCATATGACAACTAAAACGTTCGACGCAATATAGCGCCCATATTGCTTTAGGATAGAAATATAAATCTGATTAACTAAAATATAAAGGCAGTTCTTTCTTTTTTAAAATTTAATGTTGTTTCAGAGGGAGTTTGCTGCAGAAAATGTTATAAAACAAATATTGCAAAACCTCTTATCTTAAAAATATGTTAGGTTTGGTATTTGTAACCTATACTCTATCGGACATACACCTGATTTTCCAATTATACAACTTGGCACACACCTCCATTGGCATTTCCAAGAACTCAAAATTCAAATTAAGGAACTTTTCCTCAATAAATTTCTCTTTATACCTTGTTTTTCAGTGGGTAAAAATACCTGCATTTCTAAAACAGGAGGAGCCTTTTAGTCAGCTCAAAGGAGCGGACAAATTCCTTTCGCCCAGCTTTATTATTGGGATATTTCCTCCACTTTAATCGCATCTACCTTTTCCCTTTGACGTTCCTTTAATTTCGATAATCCCTCCAATAGTCCCTCCGTCCCGAGGTGACGCTCCAAAAATATCTGGCATTCCTCCTCGCTCCACTTGAGGCAGGATTCCTCCGGTTTAATTAGAGGGCTCCTATTTGTCAAGAGGCTCTGCATGTGTCACGTGATGAGCGATCAGTGGTCAAAAAAAGCGTTCCGCTCATCCGAATTTCCTGTCCTTTGTCCTGTCGAAACAACTTCCGGTCTTTTTCTTCAATTTTGCTCCAATCTTTAATTCTTTACAACTATGATATTACTCAGAGATTAAGTTTTTTGGTAAGTCCAAAATGTCATGATACTTTATAATGCCCAAAGAATAAAGTGGACTCTTGGAATAAATTTAAACTCTTTTATTTATTTATTATTTTTCCTTATTAAATAATATTAGTAAACAAAAAGTAATAAAATAAAAGGCTTCAGAAAGTATACAAAAATCATGGTTACAATATTAATTAAGTTTTACAGTGATACACTTCACTACTATTTGACGTTCTTATGATTACATGTTTTTTTCTTCTTTTAAGTACTCTGAATATATATATATATATAAGAAAAACAACAACAAAAAAATTTTTTACATAAAAATTATACAAAATGAGAAAGCAAGCTACTGACAAAGCCTTTTCCTCCGTCTCTTCCTCTGTTTGGCAATAGCAATAACTGGTTTGGCGTCAATTCTCCTCGTGGTCCTCACGGACTCGCTAGTTTTTTCCTGGCCATGGTAAGCGTATTTCGCTTTTATTTTATTACTTTTTTGTGTATACTGCTTTTTTATTTATTTTATTCTAGGTCTTTTGTATTCGGATTTTTTTCTTTCGATTCTTTTTAAATCTTCTTAAAAGTATTTAACTTTTATTCAAGAATTCTTCCATTTTAATTGTCTTGTGCTTTTAGAGGGGATGGCGTCATAACGGATTTCGTTTGTCGTTAGCAGAAAACAGCAAAAATTAATATCATGAGCGAGCTTCTCTCCCTGACGAGCGGCTCGCTATGATATTTTTCAATTTTATTATATATATATTGAATAACTAAAATAAGGAAAATTAAATAATAACAGAAGTATCCATAGTATCGCTAGAAGAGTCTCTATCAGCAAAACAGTCCGTTGTGTGAATAGAAAGACATTCTTGATGGTTTTTTTATCTTCATGTTGCAAAATACTCTTTCTGACAGTGGTCAAGAGTGTGGGTACCTCATAATATGTCGTCTCACAGTTAAGTAGCCGTTTGACTTCAAAAGTTTAGTAAAATTTTCCAATTAATGAATTCTTTAAATATTTCAATGCTCTATTTTTCATCAAACTACTCTTTCGGACAGTATTCTAGAGTGTAGGTACCTCATAATATATTGTCTTAGAGTTAAGTAGCAGTTTGACTTTAAACGTTTATTAAATTTTTTCCGATTAATGAATTCTTTAAATATTTTAATGCTTTAGAAGATAATTACAAAGATGTCACTTCTCACAAATCAATCCAAAACTTCGAATACGATATCACGGCAGTTTGACAGAAGGATCCAAATTAACACCCACATTGCATTCGTTGATGGAAAATGTTTCAGAACAAAGAAAAAGAAAAAAATGGCCTTTTTCTGAGCAGAAGTATCATGAGGTAAAAGATAAAAGCTTTTAAGACGCATTGTAATCGCTACAGAAGAAGAGACAAAATGAGACAAAAAAGCCTTCTTAAGAAGAAGAAAATGCGACGCAGCGTCACTTCTTTTAATAACAAGATAGACAACTCGCTACTGCATCGCAGTTGAAAGGTGTATTTGTCGGATTAAGGGGTGGGTTATATTCGTCAGTCGTTTAAAGGATTTCGCTTCATGCTTTACAGGGATCATTTGAAGGCAGCAGAAAAAAGGATTTGCTTCCAAAGATTTCAATGTCTCACTTAAAAACATTTACTTCTTTGAAATAAAAAAAAAATCTTTTTATCTTCGTTTTCTTGTTAGCAGTATTTTCGGCAGAAAAGCACATTTTCTTGAGATTAATGGATATTTGGAAGCACTTTTAACAACTTTGAAAAATGATACTGTTGAAGGAAACGTTATATATTTTTCGGATGAATTTGAAGTATATTCACACATTAAAAGCTGAATTCTTCTTTCAACAGTATTTTACTTAGTATATGGAACAGAAGGCTGTCTTAGATTTCAATGAAAGAAGAAAGACGCAGGTTTGAAATTTAAAAAAAAATATGATATTATTGTTTTAAAATGTGTGACAGATTGAAACATTTTCCAAACTGAAAAATTTCACAGGAAGCAATTATTTTTCTTCATTCTTATGCTGAGAGCAGGCATGCCAACCATTGTGATGACCCCATTCTCGGCCGGTAGATGATCGTTGTTCCTCCACTTCACCTCAAGCTTGACTTGATGAAGCAGTTTTTCAGTAAAGGCGTTGAATGCAAATGTTTTAAATATTAAGTTTCTTCTTTTCCTGCTTCGTCTTTCATGAAGATCAAAACAGGTGTGTTTTATGAAACTCGAATTCGTAGATGCGTTATCGTGGATTTGTCAGGGACATGAATGAAAAGGAGAAGTCAGCGTGATTGTCTGTGAAAACAGTTGTACAAAATGTTCTGGCAGAAAAATGGCAGATAACTGCGAGATTCTGGTTACTTGAACGCTGTTGGTATTTTGTGAACTTGGCTATAACGTGAGTGTAAAGCTCCATTTTCTGTTCAGTCACCTTGATAAATTCAACAAGAATCTTGGGGGGTGTAAGTGATGAAGAGGAAGACCATTTTTATCAAGTTTTCAAGACGATGGAAGAGCTGCAAAAAAAAACCCACTGAGATAAATATATGATGGCGAACTATTGGTAGAGGAATAAACGATATTACCCTCATAAAGTCATCAACAGCAAAACTTTCAGCTCAAATTCTTGTTTGCAGAAGGCTAATTATTCGAAAAAAGTGAGTTTTTTCCTAATAGCCTCTACTGTATGTTATTTATAAAAATATGTTATTTATAAAATTATAAATTCAGAAAAAAAATCTAAAAATTGCATTTTGTAGAAATTCTTGAATTTACAAAGAAAAACTAACTTCAGATCTGAAATCTGCATACAAGAATCAGCTAAGAGCAAGTGCTTGTATAATTGCAGGAAAAGTTTGTTCCCAACTGTTATTTTAATACAGATTACAACCAATTTAATTTAAAAAAATTTCGTTGTTTTGTGTCTTTAATACGTGCTACTTTTATAGAATTAAATTATACCTTGTTTACAAAACTTGCAAAACTAATATATTTAAAACCAAAGAATGTTAAAAAGAAAAGAAAGTCAGCCAGCCTGAAACAACAAAGAACGATTGTCGACAGTTGGCAGAGTGTGATAGATAAGTTATAAGATCGAGCATTCATCTTAAACAGCTTGCTGGAGCAAACATTAAATCGTTGAGCATATTTCTCCTCGCATGACCACCTTCGATAATGAGGCAAGAACGCTTTAATTCTCTGATCGCAGGGAGAATACATAAATATTATATAAGAACATCAAGACTCTCCTTTTTTACAAATACAGCTTACATTAGAGAGAACTTATAAAAAAAGTTTCTGTGTTCTGCCAGAACACTCATAAAGGACTGTGCCTAGATGTCAAACGTTATGACTAGAGGTGTTGATCACACAAAACCTTTCCTGCTCCAAAATGATTCTAAATATACTATTTAACTGAGGAGGTTAATCCCGCTTTTGAAAAGTAGATCGAGGGTAGAAAATATGAAAGGAATCTCCCATTGAGAGGTAATATGTATTTGTGTGCCATTTTCATTTTGGGTGCATGCTTTTAGTTACAAGATTTGGAGGTCAAATTAATTGGTATGAACAAGAGCAGAAGAGAATTTATATTCAGTTTTCAGTGGATTAAAGTTGGCGTTTTACTCTGAGTAACAAAGATATATCACCAGAAATCACCACCAGTTTAAGATTAAATCAATTATTATTAAGTCTGAACATTTTCTATGTTGCTGCTGATCGCGCATCTGGTAATATGAATTGAGCAACTGAAATGGAAAGATTTTTCTAAAGAGAAATATATATTTATCATCCATTGCTAAATGTGCTAGCTAGCATCATAACTGTTAAATGGGGTCTACCATTAAAGATCTGAACCAAGCATTAACTAATTTCTGGTTGAGAATTTAGTTATAGTTTAGTGACGAAACGCAGGCCTTTTAAAACAATTTGTTTATAATTAATCATGCTAGGTGTCTACTTCAATGGTGGCCCAATGTTAATTCTGAATCGTTGGAGATAGGCTTACACTTAATCTGAAAAATGCTTCAAATGACTCAAAAGAATTATATTTTATATGATGAATGTTAGATTACATAAAAGTAATGACTGAAAAAATCCAAATGTAAATTTTATATATTTCGTGTTTTGCAGTCATATTTAGATATTATTGGGTCTAATGTTTTGAATAAACAATTACCATATTTTAGACGCTTAAATACTGAAAGACATGTTAATCCAATCGTAAAGTTTTTATTTCTCATTTCTCAAATCAATCACCACGGTCTTGAGTGCACCATTGATTACATCATGAATGCTTGTAATACCTTGAAATGATTAAACTGCAAATCGTGATATCTCAATACGTGCATGCTCAATAATAACGATAGCGTGCTGCTCTTGGTATTCAGCAGCGTGTGCATATACCCAGCGGGTGTAAAGCCAGTAACCTTCGACCACTTTTGAATAAAATTTCCGCTCTTGATTCTCTTGGTTGTGCAACCTTGTATTGTCGGCATATGGCCTGAGTGTTTCGACTTAACGTTCAAAGGATTTATGAACAGTATGTTCCATTCGCACATGTTTAAAGTTAAATGCGATCCACTATATTGGGTATTATTGATTGATCTTGATATCTTGGTCCGATACCTTTTATTTTATTGCCAAAAAATTACAGATAATCTTGCATGAAACATCCATATTCTATATGGTTAGAGAGTAGATATTCTCATCAATCACTCATTCTTTTTTAAAATCCAACATTACGTATCACTGAACTTGGAATCCGAAATAAACTGCGTGAAAAAGTAGGGAGATAGTTGATGTGTACCATAAAATAACGTATTTCACAACAGCTAGAAAAGGGAAAAACAATTTTCAAATTTTCCATCAATGCTCTTTCAAACAGCATTCGAGAGTGTAGGTACCTCATAATACGTTGTCTTTAAGATAAAACCAATAACT
>BGPR01008550.1:38691-62879 GCA_013235015.1 Araneus ventricosus | reverse complement strand
GCTTCCATATGAAATAAAAATTGTTGAAATCGGTCCAGTGGTTGGGGCTAGATGACTCTGTCAAGGGTTTTCCCTAAAGAGCATGTGCATTGGAGAAGTGTTTTTTGGATTTATCTCAAAAATAGAGGGTCGTGGAGGAGGGCAAATGACCATTGATGACATATCTACACATCATAAGCTTTCATCTACACTATTAAAATTCGAAGTTAAGCATATGTATGTATCTATCTATGTCCGGCTATCTTCTCACGAATCATTGAACGCGGAAACGCGCCGAAAGTAAAAAAAAAGGGAGGAAATAATCCAAGGAATCCATTTTGACCATTTAAATTCCAAAATTATAATTAGTTAAAAAGATATTAATTAAGAACGTCAAGATGAATGAATATACCGTGCTGCCATCTATCGGCAGAGACAATTTTCTTTTTTCCCCTGTTATGAAACTTTCTCATCCGGTGTTCTTCCATTTTTTTATTTATTTAACGGAAGCTAGTTTGTATAAAAAGTTTTATGTCTTTCTTTTTTAGCAATCTTTCGTGTTTTAATTTATAAACATCGGAAAAAATCGTTTTCTTCCACTTTTTCCTTTCTTTTTTTGTCTTACGGTCTTAAATTCGTAATGTTTGTTGGGAAAAGTATTTTATAATATATTTGAAAAAAACGGAGGCTGGCATATGAAAAAATATGGATTCCAAGGCCACACGTGACCTCACTTCTCTCAGCCAGGAAATATCGCATTACTCGAGATAGCCTTGCAACGCCGGGCCACGCAGCTAGTATGAAATAAAAATTGTTGAAATCGGTCTAGTGTTTGAAGCTCGGGAACTCTGTCAATGTTTTTCCCCATAGGGAATGTACAGTGGAGTAGTGCTTCGATTTCTTTCAAAAATGGGGAGTGGGGAGAGACAGGCGACCGTTGATGACATATATAGAAGCCATAAGCTTTCACGTGATATAAAAATTGTCGAAATCGGTCAAGTGGTTGGGGCTGGTTGAATGTCTGAAGGCTTTACCAAATTATTTTAAATACATAGATTCCTTGCATTACTTTCTACATTTAGAAACACACAATTTTTTTTTAATAATTTCTGAACTACTTTTTAACTTAGCGGCAAAATCCTAAAATTATACACCTAAAATTTTCTATAGTATGGAAGACTTTTCTGTTTTGTTTATTTAAATTAAAGTAGGACTGCCGCCATTACTACCGACTTCCGGTGATAATGCTAAGTCAATAGGAATCTTCAAAATTTCAACACTCTGTTTGACGATGTTAAGTAATATTTTAAGCATATTTTTCTAATGTTATGACTTAAGGATATTTTGAAAATGTTAAATTTCACTTCCCTATTGCTGTAGTTCTAAATGTTTACTTAAAATGAGAGCCTAATTTAGTGAAAAGGCTGTCATAATTGTTCGTTATCGCTTTTTTTGGAGACGTCTAAGGCTTGTTTGGTGGTTAAATATTTAATCATACGATTTAGTTCATTACAATAATTCCATTTGGAGTTTAGCCGTTTTGAGAGCTTTTTTTTAACCGATTTAAATAATAAGGATTGAGCAAACTCAAAGAACACAGAATTCAACGCTTTGTGTACTAAGAACTGATTCGAACTTGGCGCAATATTCACTTTATACAATTTCCAACAGGATTTGGCGATTGCTTAAATAGGAGGAGGACCGGAAAACGGCCTGTGAATCCGAAATAAACAAACCATAAAACTCGTTCATAAAACAAAAATTAACTTCATATTTTCACCTAAATCCATTAAATATATTCTGTTTTATGACAACATAGTTCAGAGACCATCGGTTGTTTCTTGTTTCAAAGTTTTCCATAACTTTTGATACTCATGACAATTTCCCTGGTAGCACGATTATTGAAATGAAGACTTTAAAACGGACAATAATAGGTTATATAAATGTCCCTTTACGTTTGAAATATCATCCCAAGTAGTGTAGATGTTTAAGTTCCAAAATTTTAACTCGAAAGTTGCATGTCCATCCTTGCAAATGAAATGGCGCCACTTCTTTTTCTTGTGATTGCCTGCATGAATGAACATGCCGATGATTTAAATTTCGCATAATCTTTTTTAAAAGTTTAGAGTATGATATATATGTAGGATGGGCGGAATTAATTCTAGCGAAAGCTGGGTAATTATAGGTAACCTATAATGTTATTTTGCTTTGTCTATCATCTAGGGGAATGATGTTATTAGGATAAATGAAGAAAACTTTAATGAAAACACAAACATTTATTAAAAGACATTAACAGACTAAGAGATTACAGGGAAGGACGTAACACATATTGACAATTGTATTTTCATAGAAAATTTAATGATAAGATAGTCGTTACATGTATCTAATTACGCAAAATGATGACTAATACTTCTAGATATTACATATTAATTACGCTTAGACAAATCAGATAGTTTTCTTGAAAGTACTTTAACTACTTTAAATTAGACGGTCATTCTTTAAAGATAATGAATAGGGTTAAGAAGATAGACGCTTAAGCTAAAGTTCAGATTCCTTACGCAGAAAGAAACACGGTATGTACCGGCTTCACTGTTTGCTGCTATGCAATCCTCTGACGTCTGACGAATGCAGCCCCAAGATCAAAGATGTCTGCCTTTTTAAGCTACACCTATTCATGTGAACGAAATTCCACCTCAGTATCGCCATTCATCGGGAACTATCTGATTTACCTTTATATTTGATAGTCAAATTAACGAAGTACATTCTATTTGACTTCAAACTCTTTTTGAAAAATCTATGTTATGGGGCCGTTCAAATATTACGTAAGCACTCTAGGGGGGGGGGGAGGGGGTTTGCGATATGCTTATTTTTGCTGACAAGGGGGGAGAGGGAGTATGAGTGATGCTTACGTAAGACATTAAAATCACTTTATTTTCGAAAATCTCTTGTAACTTGCACAAATAATTTAATTTTAAAAAATTAAATTTGAAAAAAAAGTTAAATTTGACAAAAAAGTTAAATTTGACAAAAGAAAATTAAACTTGATTTTTGTAAGCTTAAACTTGAAATTATAAGGAAATTAAACTTACATTTTTTTTTATTCATTTTAAGCCTAGTTGGAGTTTTTTATTTGAATAAGTCCTAAAATTTTTAAAATTAGATTATTACTGTTATACGTTTTGTAAAAAAAAGAACGGGAGGGGGGTTGCAGTTTGCTTACGTAATTATAAGAGGGGGTTTGCGATTTGCTTATTTTTGCTGACAAGGGGGGAGGGGGGGGTCAAAAAATACCAAAAACATGCTTACGTAATATTTGAACGGCCCCTATTATTAGAAAACTTTAAAATAACTCCTTACCTAACCTCTTTTCCTCCATAATCTTCAGCTGCTCTAAATCAAACCAGCGGGAGTGGTTTGATTTAGAGCACTCCCCTAAACTTTCTCGTATACTTTCAGACAATGGTGTCAACCCCAAGCCAAATCCGCATAAAAATTGCGGACTTATGGGAAGGTCCGAAAGTCACGAGAACTCCGATTATTGCCTCAGAGACAGTGGCAAAACGTAAAAACAACAAAACAAACGAACTAAAATACGTTAAGCGGGAGCAGCATGGGCCAAAACGGAGAAAAAGGACCCAAAACGGAAGAAAAAGCACCAAGCAGGTGTTATTACGCAATGCATGAAACGAAACGGAACCAGAAGCCGGGGCTGCGTTAGATAGACCAGTACGCATGCGCGTGGAGAATCGGATTTAAAAAAATGAATATGTAATTTGAACACCTTTTTTAACCGATTGACATGAAAATTCGACACAAATCTACGATTAAGATTAGAAGGCCACATACAAAATCTCATTTATCTTACTAATTTTGTTAAGAAGTTATTAAGTTCAAAAGTACGCGATTATGCCGCCCGACAGACAGTCAACCCTTTGACGGATTCGGCCCAAAAATTTATACGGGCCTACATTCATGATGATAAAACTGTGCACCGAATTTTATCCATATAGCTATTCAAGTTTTTGAGTTATAGTGTTCACATAAAGTGGACAGACAGACTTTCCGCTGACGGATTTTGTCCAAATTTGGTAGGAATCTATAAATAATGTGTCAAGATCACATAATTTTAATTCCGGTAGTTCAAATAGTTTTTGAGTTATCGTGTTCACAGACAGACACACATAATTCCAAAATTCTGTTTTTCGGACTCAGAGAGTTCTAAAACGTGGAGATTCGACAAAATCTCGACTTGGAATTTTTTTACGATTACAATACTTTCTCTTTATATATTTCGTATACCAGAAAGTAAAAAATATAAATATTAGTTTCGAGGAACTTTAAACTATTCCTACAGAAAAAATATTATATCGAACAGAATGTAAAATACCTATAAGTAACGTTTTATTTGTTTTGACACTACCGCGAAGTAACGTTTTATCCTCAAGTACAGTAGCTGCAAATTACTCTATACATGAAAAATTTTTTCCTTATAATATTCCTTGCATTATTTTCTACTTTTGCTAAAACGAACAAAAGTTTCTTAATTTTTTCTGAACTTTTTTTCAATTTGAAGGTATAGTCCAAAAATTGTATGCTAAAAATTATTTATTATTTCAAAGAAATTGGCAACCGTTTTTCCTAAGTCTATTAATATTTTTGGCTGCATATTGAGAACACTGTTTACCGACATTCGGTTTTTTTTCTGGTATCTCATAAGATTTTGATACTCATGCCAATTTCTATAAGAACCACCTTTCTAGTGTATTTGGTGCTCATTGCACTGATCACAGCAAGCCCTTGAATAAAATTTCCTGGCTATTTCCTTAAAAATTACATCGCTGCTTAAGTTTTGCACGCCAGCGTAAATCTTGCTTAATATTTTATACACACATCTAGATTGTACATTTATTTTCATAGTTTATATCTGTTGCAAAACATAGCTAATGTCATTCTAAGTCTTTTTATTTCCAATAGATAAACAATAATTTCTGCATATCTCTCAGTCTACTATCTAAAATTTTAATATGAATTTTGAATTTCTAGACATTTACTTTTATCACTACTTTAAATGGTCCTTTGAAAGTTAAAAATAATTATGTAAAGTAAAAACGCCGTTTCTTTGGGTATTCAAGCAAGCTTTGCTTCACACCAGAATAACATTTTAGTTTAATGCTGAGATATTTTACATTTTTATATGATCTAATTTTTGCAAGTTAGATTACAAAATATTCCACTTAATCGTCATTCTGGCATCTGTTACGGATTATACACAGACGGCGCTTTTGAACATCTTGAGGCAACAATATATATAACAATTAAGTTAGTAGCTTGGCTTTGGACAAGCTTTAGCCAAGTTAAATTACTTTTGCTGTAATATATGATATTTTAATTTTTTAACTTTCTTAAATTATTTTTAACGACACCTCATTTTAATTACTTCTACTTCCATCGTAATGAGCGCACTACAACTTTCTTTTCGAGTCACAAGTCTTTTCCGGGGAAATTCCCTTCTCTGGGTACTTAAACTTTCTACGCATTCCTATCTGCCCTTTTTGACTCCAACATGTAAACGAATAACAACGTCGCGCTGCTTCGCGCGTTAACTCTGGATTACTGGTCACAGAGCTACGTAGAAACTGAATCCTTTACCCATGAAGAAATAATCTAATATCCTCAATAACTGAATAAAAGAAGATTAAGCCAAATATTTTCTCTTTCCTCAAAATGGACTACGCCTCACCTTCATTAAAGCATGATATTATATATATATATATAAAAGTTTGCAAAGGCATTCCTTGGAACTTAAATGGCACCACTGAAATACATATGCAATAGCATCAATTATTATGCATTAGCAGAGTGTGGATTGAGAGACTCTGATATTAATGCTTATATATACTTCATTATTTTTCCTATAAGTTGCGATCCTGATGCATATGCACGGTGATTCAAATTAAACAGGAGGTATTTAGGCAACCACTCCGCAAAAACTACAGTTTGAATCACGAATAATTTTCGATTCGATTACATGATTTCGATTCCAGGAGTTAAAAAAAATTCATATTTTGGACGACAGGGGTAATGATGCTGCGTTGCTTGTAATTTGCTTAAAATTGAAAGTATTTGAAATTCTTGTGCCTTCAAAATGAGTGCATAAACGAGTATTTCATTAAACTTCGGTGTTACCGACTATGACACCAACTTCCAGATAGAGGGTTCCGTGTCAAACACGTGCACTAGAGAAATAAAAATCCCGGGCTCATTTCAAAAGGTAAATATTTTCTTCCAGTTCCTCTTACTATTACAAACCTACGATAAGTGTTTTTGAGGAGACTGGATATTTTGAAGTGAAATCTGGATGGTGCTGCAAACTATCTGCACTACAGGGAGCTAAAGAAATTACGACTGCAGTTGTTTAACGAGCAACAACAAATGCACGTGATAGCAGTATTGCATATGCAATATCTCGGTATTTCGAAGTTCCATAAAAATTAACGACGCTAACCGTACAAAATATCCCATCTAAATGAGTTGCTTTCTGATTCAACGTCAATGGTAAATCGTTTACCTTAAAGTTCTGCGCACATAATGTTATCAAATTCTTGTCCCTGGCAGATTTAATATAGCGATGAGGCTAATATGACGGGTAGCATCTGGGCGGGTGATTACATGAGGAGATAATTCAGATTATACGAGGAAAAACCGCAATGTTGAATTTTTTTTCTTGCCGAACCTCAATAATGTGCAACAAGGCAATAAACCAAAAAAAAAATGTTTACAAAGAGCAGAAAACCAGCCTATTTGTAATATAAGCGTTGGGAGAACGGCAGTTAACCCGCAGCTCAAGACTAGGTGAAATCTGTGATGTATCTAAGTTATATAATTGTCAATAATTCGTCAGCATATCAAAGCAGCAATAACTGCATGCAGAGGAACCTCCACAGCCGCTCCCTAGCCAACATAGCAGAACCAAAATACATGTTCCTATACCGCAAGCTAGCACTGTAATATACAGAGGCACAAAGTAGAATTGAACTCAGATGCTCAAAGCATTTCAATAATCTGACAATGAACAGCACTCAAAATATATATACAGGGTGTCCATAAACTGCTCTATTATAAAGTTATCTACAGACGGAACTATTGTTCAGAAAGTTCTGAAATTTGGTGAAGGACATAATGAAGGGATGGAAATTTGTTTGAGAAAAAATACTTCAAAGTTTTGCCGCCAGAGGCTGTTTTTTAATGAATTACACATTCAGCATGCATTTACGATAGTTTACAAATTTTATTGCAACAAAAGATGTTCCACACGACGGCCATCATTTTCAGCCACCATCTGGTAGCGTAAGATAGCATGTTCAACAGTTGTCCCCAGTGTGTTCTGGGAAATGCTAAGAACATGTCGTAAAATGCTGTCTTTAAGATCAGGTAAAGTTCTTCGATTATTGCGACTTACCAAATGTTTTAAATGGTCCTAAAGCCAAAAGTCGCATGTATTGCGGTCTGGGGATCGTAGAGGCCACAGATTACAAAAGTGCCAGCTGATGACACGTTCTTCTGTCAAGTGTGACTTTTGAGGACGTCCTGAACACCAAGGGTAATTTGTGGAGGAGCTCCATCATGCTTAAAAATTTTGCGTGCAAGGCACTGATTGCTTGCAGATTCGGAACAAATTTATTCTGCAATAACGATGCATACCGCTGCCGGTGATCGAGCATGTTACTGGACCTCTAGCACTCAATTCCTCGAAAAATTCCAATTAAAACGACCTCTGACGGAAAAAGTTTGAACTAATTTTTCTTGCTCAAACAAATTCTCGTCTCTTTAATATGCCCTCCACAAAATTTCATAACTTTATGAACAATAGTTTCGTCTGTAGATATCTTTAAAATAGAGTCTCTTATTTATGGACACCACGTATATATACAGTAACATTCCAACGTGCAGGGTTACAATTCGCAGAACATCTTACAGAATGAAATATTAGAATTAAAAAAAACTATCTTTGACATCAGCAAAAATTACATGTCACAATCTCTCTTAATAATAAGGGAGAATGTGTGTGTGTCTGTGCGTTGGCGCTTTACAGGGCAGACTGCTCGACCTACAGCTACGAAATTTGGCAAAAACATACTTTGGAGGGTGGGAATGTGCACCTAGGAGCCCCTTTTTTGGAAATTTTAATTAGAATTTTAATTAATTAAAAATTAAGCAAAATTTCGGCGTTTTTCCTTAATAACTTCTGAACATATTACAGCACAAAAATCATTTTTACACCATCTGAAATTGCAAAAATTACCTTTTCAATGATATCAAATAGGTTGCCGTACAAGTTTTTCTAATTTAAATAAATATTTCAAAAAATTTTTTGGAATAATTTACAACAATACTTTTCATTGTTGCAATGCATTTCAAACTGTTTTTATTGTTTAAACAAATATTCAATTGCGTGTTTCTCTGTCATTGTTGAAAGTTGAGATAATATCCTAATGCATTTCGCCTTCATATTTTATTTCATGCATATTTTTAAGGAATCTGTAAACTATAGACTCTCTGAGATATTACATATTTTAAGACATATAGCCAATAAGCTGAATGATCATGATTGCTATATTTTCATTCTTTTTTCAGCTTGTTTTAATTCCGCTACCATGCCGCTTGCCATAAAGTGTGTTGCTTTATTTCAATGTTGAAATCAAATGCATATTTTGCAAGAGGAATAAGAAAGTGAAGATGGCGCTGACAACTTGCAATTATATGTTACATGGCTTGTTCAGTTCTTTGACTCCATCAGGGACATTTATGTAGATAAAGAACAGAATATGTGCAAGACCACTGAAAGAATATGGGTTAAATATCTACCACAATCTGAAACATAAAATTACGTTGTTAAAATAGCCATGAATATAAAATGTCATAATATTCAATTGAAATCATATTCCCGGCGAACAAGCTGGTCGCCGAAGGCTGCTAGTATACAAAAAAGAAAAACAATTAAACAACAAATAGAGTGTTATATAATTATTATAACATGCGACAATCTCGAGGCAACGCTACAGAAATTTGACTTGAGAACTATACTCCTACAATAAAATAAGGCCTAAATACAAGAATCTGAGAACTCAGAACCCAAACAAAAGCCAAGCAAAAACAGTAGTCCAGTAATTCCAACTTTTTCTTAACAAGGAGAGCTCGACTGTTGTTTTTCGCATCATTCTTGAGCGCATACCATTTAACACATGCATTCAAAATCTTATTCCGTTGTACGGTATGCTCGCTAAGTGGGTCATATATTCGCAAATATATATTTTTTTATATTTACCCTGTATGTATAAAGCTTTTAAAAAATCCGAAATAATACGTTCACAGAAGCGAAGTTTGATTCTTAAATTAACCCTTAATTCTAGGGCAGCTATCAATCAAACAATAGTACCATCTTGTTTAAGATATTTCACTATTCAAATGTGCAATTTGGGATTCAAATTAAAGCTCTATACACATTGAAAAGCATCAGTAAAATAATGAGATTTAACGAACATTTTGTATTGAATTTCTAAGAAGAAAAGATTTGAACTTATTTTTTATTTCTTATTACGTATATCAAAGTAAAAACAGCTTTATTTTTATCAGAGCACCACTTTTTCTTTTTCTATATAGTCATATATAGAAAATGCCTTTGAAAGAGATAACTGTTCATCTGTATTTGGAGATTCTTTCTTTTTTATAAACGTGCTCTGGGTTATACCGAGCATATTACTATCAAGGAAAGGTATGGTGTTTGGGTTGAAATCTTGCTCAATGCACTTGTTTTGAGTGCGTTACATGTGACGTCTTTCTCTTGATTATTTGTAAAAACACCACCTTTCTAACTGTACGGATGCTCATTTTTACTTATGGCTGTATAATTAAAAATTACATTGTTGCTTAAGTTTTGCACGAAAGTGTTAATCTTTAATACTCTATAAATCTAGCTTGTAAATTATTTACATCTCTTTATCTACAACATATCATAGTTAATTTGACTCTTAGGTTATTCATTTCCAATAAATAAACAACAATTTTTGCATATCTCTCATATTATGGTAATGCCTTATATTCTGATGAAATTTAAATTTCTAAGAATTTCTTTTTATCATTACTTTAGAAAATACAACTGAAATTTTATATTTCAAATAAGATATAACAGTTCTATGGGTATAAAACAATCGTTTTTTATACAAGTATTATACTTTAGTGAAATGCTGAGATATTTTTTTTTTCCATGAGTAAATTTTTGAAAGTTACATACCAAAATATTTCACTTCTAGTGCATCAATTATTATGAATTTGCAGTGCATTGCTTGTGAGACACACATATTAACGGATAAATATATTTCATCAATTTTCTTCTCAATTGCGCAACATTTACATATTCAAGATAATCCAATTCAAACAGGAGATGCTTAGTCAGCTACTCTGCAAAACTACATTCTGGATCACAAACAAATTTTCGATTCGATTTCAGAGGAAAAAAAATATTAGCTGATATTTCGGCCCATTAGTGGAAATGACAAATTGTTGCTTGTAATATACACAAAATTTAAAGTATTTGAAATTCTTCTGCCATAAGCGAATGTATGATGGAATTTTTCCTTCAACTACGATTTCACGGACAATAACTTTTACTTTATCAGATCGAGCATTTATTCGTCAAACTTTGTTACAAGAGAAGTAACAATGCTTCTGGGGCGCTCAAAGCATTTCGAAAGATAAAAAAGTTTGCTTCGAGGTCTTCTTAATACAAAGTGCGAAACAAAAATAAGTGATATGATAACATTGGATAACATGTAATATTTTCGGATCCAGGCATTCCGTTTTTAACAGGGTAGGGAGTCCTGCGGGATGTTTTTAAATATTACCCCAATTGGGCAATTTATGCGATATAACATTCGCACATATTGCCCTCTGGTGAAAAAAGAAAAACGAAATTCGTTTCCTAATTAATTTTTTTTGCACGGATGACTAGGAGACAAACTAACAACAACTCTCTACCTAACAAATGTCTATTTGTTAGGTAGAGAGGTTCATTTCTTTTTGAATCGTATTGTTAGCACGCGCAGCTGCCAAATCTGGGTCACTGAAAATCCCCATATTTGCCAACAAAATTCGTTGCATGCTTTGCAAGTTATGGCGAGGAGTGGATTACATCCATATTCATAGGTCTTGCTTCTTTTAACGGAACACTGACACAAGACCTGTGATATTATATGTAAATAGTGTTAGATATGGTACCATGATCCGACACTTTAAATTCCATCATTGCAGAAGAGAAATTTTCTGGATATTACCAGCCTTATGCGAAACGGAGCCCCGCGTCGATACGCTTTACATATTCAAACATTCTGCGTCAAAGTATTCCAATCATCCCAACCGTTTTGGCTGGTTTTTAAACTCCATCTAAACCCCCGTGACCTGGGGTCCTGAGTTAATTAACCCTTTCGCTGCGCTTTAGGGCCTACTGAACCGGAAAGTGAGCCAAAAGTGTACACATTGCGCAGGCACAAACATTTTGTTTCGTTTTACATCTTAAACCTGCACGACGCCACCATGACATGCTATTGGAAGAAAAGTTTCTTTCTTTCAAAATCACATATTCATAATTTCCACATAAACAAAAATTAGTATAATTAATCTATATGATATAAAATAAATTAATGCTCGAATGAATTACGCTGGCCATAGACGGCGCTCATCAGTGGAGTTACACTGTGCATGCCAGCAATATCCGGCGTTCGTCTCAAAGAGTTGCTTTGTGCATTCCGACTATAGCCGACGTTAGGCACGAAAGGGTTGCTTTGTGGATGCCGGCTATAGCCGGCGTTAGGAACGAAAGGGTTCATGTGTAAGGTTTATCATAGTGATATTGCACAGAATTTTACAGCATGATTGAGCTATCCTTGCATATAAATTGCAGTATGCTGTTGAATCTTTTGTGTAACGTACGCAATTTTTAGAGCATAGAATATATAATTGAAGAAAAATATATCGAACTATATATGCAAGGATATTGAGTTGCAAAATGTGATGGCTGTAAACCTATTGTACGTGAATTTGTGGTTACTCTCTATTTTCTTTCCGAAAGTTATAGTAAAAACTTTTTCCTTAATTCTTTTTTGTCATGTTATTTTGATATAATTATTTCACATTATCTCAGAAAAGAAATATTATATTGCATGTACTTTTCAAAAATAAACAATTTATTAGCAAAGTAGAGCTATTTTCCCCCATCGACAAAATTACGAACAATTTATGAGGTATATAATTTTCGCAGGAAAAATTCAATTTTGTTTGGAGAAAATTTCAGTTCTATAGAACTTTTTAAAGCATCAAAAATTTATCGATTGTAAAATTGTGATCATTACTTTTGAGATGCCATTTAAAGTGCGAAATAAATTAAATATCTACCACCGACATTTAAACGTCAGAAGAGGACTTCACTACCTAAATGTGGAGATGACCCCTTTTATAATGAGAACACAAAACATGAAATATCTTCTGATCTATTTGTCTTGTATTAACCCATGTTTAAATCTTGGGGCATTTTTCATGAGGAATTCATTTTTGACATCAAAAAGAGTGATGCAAATGATTAGTTTGATGTTAGTGTAATTTTAAATATGTAAATGACCTTTACGAAAATTTTAACCATAAATTCTTCTATTATACAGAATTTCCTATAAAATTGTATCTTTTGTTTTCATATACGATGAAAGACGGCAAATGCTGGATGGCTTTTTTTCTAAGCGAATGTACCTAATTTACATCACTATGTATCCGTGTAGATGGCAGACTAAAGAAATAACAGTTTAAAAGCTGAGATATTTTTTATTTTCTGAAAGTACTAGATATTTGGTTTCTAACATAAATAATTCAACCCTTCTCTTACCTGCCATTCATCCAAGTTCTCTACATAGACTGCATAGCGACTCTGATAAAAGCAAGCAAATCTTTGGCACGAATATCCTCCCTGCCAATGAATAATTGACCCACTGACATATGCAGTAAACCATATCTGAGTGTTGATTAATATTTTTGCATTTATATATCTTTGAACTTCAGAGACATTCGACATTAGTCTTCATGTGAATTTTTGCATTCCTACTAACCCCAGTACTCTTCAAACTTTTACATGCACAGACTATGTCCTTCCCATATGCAGGTCTCGCTAGGAGCAGAGCAGAGTATTCTTCCCGTCAGAAGTTTCATAATTTTAATTATATTTTATTTAAATATTCTAGTGTATATATCTTATTTATTATTTTATTTTTGTCGGTATTGTTTTCTTTTTCTTTATAATTTGTGGTGTTGTCATACTAGTATGTATTCAAGTCGTATAATCCGGTGCTATTCATCGTCCAGAGTCTGTTTCTCAGTGTATTCTTATCTCTTATAGCTTTCAATAAAGTTCCCGAAGTTGGGATAGTGCCCTAGATATGGCCACGACGATCCACTGGACATGTCATTTATTGCCAGCACTCTTCTAATAGTTACTAAATTCCTCACTTCCTTCCATTTCCCCCAGTGTTGGCCATTCCATTCCCTCATAGCTTTCAATGCGTGCCTTCCAATAGCTTAGCCAACAGAAAGTGACTCAAAATTTTTCTATATCAGGAAAGTAAATTTCACTTTTAATTCTTAATGTTGTTATATATAGCATCTAAAATTCATGTCTCATATATAAGAACGTCAATATAAACGTTTTGACGGATTACTGCAGTCGATTAGAATTTCCGATTAACTATTTTGTGATGTAAACCTGTTATCTAAACATTAGTAAACCAACCGTACAAGATAGAAATTTGTAAAATAATTTTCACTATTTATTATAACGGCTCAAAATTAATTCTCTTTAAATATACCAAACCACATATCTTCAGTTTTGGACGTGGTGACAACGACAATATGCTGAACGGTCGAGCCAAAACAGGATCTTGCTTCGTTTGGTCAATGGACCCACAATTTTATCCCCCATTAATTTTCCATGATTACATCTTTTATTGATTCGAAAATGTGTGTTGAAACTGGAAATTTTAGAAATTAGTAAAATTTTACAATTAGCAAAATCTCTCATACACATTTTAGGCACAAAGGCTTTCGGTAGACTGTAAAATAGTACTTTTACTTGCCATATATGGTGAACGACGTATAATAAAGATGGGTGCTTAGTTTTATTCCGGGACTACATTTCGTGTTGTCAGTCATGACGTTATAAGTAAAATTTCGAAAATTTTGCTTATTTTTAATTATTATTACTCTATTTGTACTAACTATAATTACATTTTATCACTGCATGTTTTTAGGTTCCTAGATTATTTATTTCTAGTCTGCAATCTGTACCAAATAACAGAAAATATAATAATATATTGAATTTATATAAAAAAAATATAAGTGAAATTTTTAAAAAATTCAGAAAAATCAGTTTGCAACAGCGGAGGTTAACTGTTAAATTATTTCCAGAATTGGAGGAGCTGCATGCATTCAAATAATAGTATCTTCTTGATGAAGTTGTTTCTCTATCGTCTTGTACAAATCGAGATTCAAATAAAGTATTATGAACGTCGAATAATATCAGTTAAATGAAAGAATTTGAACGCAAATTTTGTATTAAATTTTTATGAAAATAAATTTCATTATATTTCCCAGCTAAAACAAATCTGCAGAAAATCTGCAAAAAAAAATTCGTATTATATTTTTCTCTAAATATTCTGCAGATTTTTTGAAGACAGAAAAAATCTGCATTTTTTCTTCAATTTAATCTGCATAAAATCTGAAAAAAATTTCTTATTATATTTCTCTCTAAATATTCTGCAGATGTTTGTAAGACAGCAAAAAATTTGCATTTTTTCTTGAATTTAATCTGCATAAAATCTGCAAAAAAATATTTTTATTTTTTCTTTAAATATTCAGCAGATTTTTGAAGACAGCAAAAATCTACATTTTGTCTTCAATTCAATTTACAGTTATTTAGTAGATTTTCACAACATCATTAAACTTGACCAATAATCTGTTGATTTTTTAAAGATTTGACTGCAATTTCATAATATCTGTATTTTTCTAAATACATATTTTGCACCATATTCTCTAATATTGCAGCTTTATTTTCCAAAGGATATAAAACAAAATTATAATGTAATTATCATTATTGTTTAATTTTACAGCAGACAGGAGTTTCAAAAAATTTCCCAATCTAAAATTGTCTTAGGCACTAAATTTTTTAAATATGCCACTGAAAAAATGAATTATAAATTAATCTTTAAAATAAATATTTGAGGTTTATCATTTTAAACTTTCCCCCATATTTTAATTAATTCCCAATTAGTTTTCCAACTGTCTTTCTGACTAGCTATTTTCCTCCAAAAAGAAGGGAAAAGTGGAGCTTGCGCTCTTTGGATGAAGAGAAGGCTTACCAGAAATATAAAATGTGAAAACGAATTTATTGAAACAGAGAATCTAAATTATTGAACAAAACTATTACTAATCTCATCTATTACTCATCTCTACGACTTTGAAACAGGTATTCTGACCATGGTTGATTCTTACACCACTGAATAGTGCCACGAGAGTCATGGTGACGCTAAAACTCAAATAGATTATTTTACTCCCATCTCCTATAGTCCGGCGTGGCCTTGTGGCGCGGCGTGTGTGTTCCTGCCTGCCAACTATATGAACGCGGTTTCGAATCCCGGCCAGGATGAGTTTGAAGTTTTGTCACAATCTGAATCGACATCGTACAAGTAAGTTGAATCACAAATTAGATTAATTAAATTAATGATTGCATGAATTGAAATTAATAATTAAACCTTGACTGTAGAAAAATCTGCCGAAAATCTGAAGGTGTTTGGAACATAGTTTTCTTCAGATATTCTACTTTTTTTTTCTGCAGAAAATCTGAAGAAAACATGTTCCAAATACCTTCAGATTTTCTGCAGAATTTTTTTAAAAGATGTGTTGCAGATTTTTTTTTAGCTGGGTTATTTCAAAGTAAAAATAGATAACTGCCTATTCACCACTTTTTATATTCAAAATACTTTATATTGAGGATGCAATTTTTATGTGTTTAAAGAAATCGATTCGAAATATTTCGTTAAATCGAGTGCTTGGGAATAAACCAAGCACAATTATAGCAAAGTAGCGTTCCATTATAGGTAGGCTTGCCAGATTTCTGAAATGTTCAACCGGGACACCGGAATGCCTCCCAGCGCCGCGGGTATTCAAGGGCACACACCCTTGGCGGGTTTTTAGAGTGTTTTAGAGGGTAGTTTATTCTCAATGATATGAATAAATGGTTACTGATTAGGAACCTAAACCAGGGGTAATAATAAATGACACTAGCATAAAAATTTAAACATTTTATATCTTACATGTTAATATTTATAAGTTACTTAAGTAAGAAGAAACATTTTGGATGAGGAATAAAAATTTGAACAATATTTACATGTACTTTTCATTGTCTGGGACTTTTTTTAGAAAGTCTTTTTCGTTTTTAATCGTGTTGTAAAAATCTTCACAAGCTATTCCGATATTAATTTTACATGTCATCAAGCCTTTAACTGTAGATTCCTTCATCAAACCCCTATCTTCAGTCCATGCGCTGTTCATCAAAGAAAATATTCTCTCAACTGGTGCTGATATCCCAGGTAAGCAGAAGGAATGGTCACGATTGGTGAGACAAGACGATACGATGACAATATTATTTATTAGCAGACCATCACTCTTCTATAGTTTTCACTTTTCATACAGTACAGTGAAATAAATGATAAAGTAATTATCCTAAATAATCCTTCACAGTTAATTATTTTTAGACTTTTTGGTCATCTATAATCAAATTTAATTTTTACCGGGACGTGAAGTAAACCGGCCGGGACACCGGGATTTTGTCTGAAAACCGGGACTGTCCCGGTCAAACCGGGACGTCTGGCAAGCCTAATTATAGGGTAGTTGTATTGAAAGCAGTGCAGGTCGGACATGTTCATATCTCGGATCCGAAGCTCCAATGTCATTATTGTCAAAATTACCTAAATAATAACTTTTGGAATTTGAAAAGTTTAAATCTGCATATGAGTTATTGTTAACAATATTATAAATATTTCTTTAATTTTAAAAATAGTTATTTTAATTTTTATTTAAACTCGTTTGAATTGCACTATTTATTACTTTTTATTATTTGTATTAGTTATTATTTAGAATTAATTTTTCTTTAACTTTGTAGTATAAATAGTATGAATTTTAATTTACAAGTACTGAGCCCAAGAATAAACTTTATTGGCAGGTACTGTTGAATTCAAAATTCCTTGTGTGAAATTTTTTTTCTCTCCGATTCTATGCTATTTTTCGGGAATTTTCAATACTTCGAAGGAAATTTACTAATATGTCTTGGTCTCAATTATCTGGTTTGCGGTGTCGGCTTCCCATGAATTTTATTTAATTTTGATTAAATTTTAAAAATTAATACATATTTTAGCTGATAGGAAGAAATGGCGCTGCTTCCCTAGTGATAAGCATAAAATTGAAAGTATATGAAATTCTCTGCTAATATAAAGTGTACATGGAGGTATATTTTTTTCATTAAGCTATGACTACAGTGATTATAATTCTATCTTAAGCTTTGTCTTGTTTTTCTTCATGTACAGGTTTTTTTTAAACTGGCAATACTCAGAGCCATACGTATCTCGATCTATAAGCTGAAATACCACCAAATCTGGAAGGTGGTAGAACTAATGAAGACATGGGGGGAAAAATGATTCAGTGCAAAAAATAGTTCCAAAGGTAACCGATAGAGGAATACGTGGTGCTGTTGTAGTCTACACAACTGACAATAAAGAAGAAATTTCAGAACACCGCTTTAATGCTGCAAACTATCTGCCCCAAATGGTTACAGAGATGTTATTTCAGAGCACCATTGCACTTTATTCAAAGCACTTTTTCAGAGACTCAGCTAGGGAATAGACCTCTTTCAATATGTCTACACTTCTCCTAGAAATCTCTTGATATAGGATCTTTAAGTAGTTTGTTACTTCTTAACTCATGAAAAATGGCGACTGCGTTCTATTTCTGATGATAAAATAATTTCACAAGCAGCGGGCGCCGAAGTAAAAGAGAGACGCATATTGAACCTAGCCTACATTCGGAATGTCCTTCCTTGTTTTTCTCTTCTCTTTATAGACTGAATTAGTGGCCTTATTATCGTTTACAGAACCGAGCATTTGCATTTTTAAATATTACGTGTGTTTCGTGCAAATTGTCAACTATGTAGATTTCAAAACCGCCAAATTTTCTCCCTATCGGCGACTTTCTGAATTATATTTTTCAAGGATTTTTTTCTCAAGTCGTCATTAGTCCCCCTGTTAAATTTGGCGGCATTCCAGATGATAAATCACGCTACTGATGTCTTTGAGTAGATTCAGTTTAAGAAGAAAATATCTTGTATATAAATCTTCAGCATTTTGACTTCTTATACGTATAACGTAACGTTTTACATATCTAGTTTGTACATTGTTCGCATGTTTTTATCTTTTGCACATCCTAGTTAATGTCAGCCTCAATTTTTTCATTTCCATTAAATAAACAATAATTTTGATTAGTCCTCTCGTATTACTGTTAATATTGTAGAATTTGATATGAAATTTGAATTTCTTAGCATTTATTCTCTATTTAGCACATGATATTGCACGATATCTCCAGGAATGTTGTTCGTTATTCTGATTACCATACTATATCTTGAAGATATCGTTGCAATCACAAAGAAGAAGAATCAGAGGTCTCACTCCCATAGACCCTAATGGCAACTTTTTTAACATTTCATTTCACATAGACAGTACGCCACTAGTGGGACAGTAGCCCTATCAGGAGTTTAAACTCCCGATGCACCTCATCATTCTACCTAGCATTTTTCGACCAAGTTTTTTTTTATGAAATTAGGATTTTTGATTAAACAACAAACAATTTTTCTTTCAAAAACATTTGCAAGCTGAAATATAATAAAATCATAAAAAAATAAAAATGGGGAACATATTTTAACTTATTTTTAGAACTTGTGTTGGATTTGAAATCATGGTTCATAATTCGAACAAGAGGAAATAAAAAAACATTGTGCTTCCTCTTTATGTTCCAGGTGATCATTAAAAAAACTCTATATTTATTTTGCTTAAGACAACGCTGAATTTTTTGGTGATACTATTTATTTGGGAACATAAATTAAAATTAGACAAAAAACATTCATGTCAATTGACAAAGTATTGAAACAAATTATTTGTCGGATACTTTAAGCCAGATTATTTACTGATATATTCTTTAAAATCCAAAAATCTGTATGATTTTCTAAAATTTTAGTCTCATCTACCATCAACTTTTGGCATTCAATACATTCATAAAGCGACAAACATTTTTTCGCAAAATATCCTGAAATATAAGATAACACATTTTCTTCAACACTATCTAAGATATTCAAATGTAAGCTGTCCACATCATGTTTTACACTTTCCACTGCACAGTCTTCAGAGCTTATAATGTATAAATGACTTTATTGAGTTTTGTAACAAGATGTTATAATAAATGCAAAAAACTAAAAAAAAATAATAATGTCACAATTTTATTGAACAATCATAATAAAATACAAAACATTGTTAGTACATAACATTTCTAACAAACACTACCTACTAACCAGATTTATTTGTTATGTATATCATAAAAATATTCAATATAAGGGAATGTAATTTTTAAAAAATCAATAGCTGGGGGAGGCATAACAAAATTCTCTTTCATGCTGAGATTGGCTCCTGCCACGAGTTAAAACTCTCGACAAACTTCGCTCATACTGCCCAGCATACGAAAAGGTTCAATTTATATTATGATTTCTGATTAAATATTATAGGCAGAATTTTTCTTTTTAGGAAAAATATTTATCAGCTTCAACATAAAACAATTATTAAAAAATATCATAAAAATAAAAAATTACAAATGCAAAACATAATTCAATTCTTTTTAGAACTTATGTTGATTTTCCATTGTTGTTCATAATTTTGATACTGAGCTTAATCTTTAGTGTGACAAAAGAAGACATTTTTAAAAACTTCTATTTGCTCTTTGTCATCTAGTTGATTAAAATATTTAACATTTAAATTAATAACTATTATAAATACATTAAAATGCTAATCATACAAATACATTTTACTATACTCGAAATCTGGTTACTTAGGATACAAAAAACTCCAATTTTACTAACCGAAATTTTTTACCGAATTTCTTATTTTAATGTAACAAGCTTGGCGTACACAATTCAAAAAATTGTTACAATCTCCAAACAACAAAAACGGGTGTTGTTTATTAAAATAACGAAAAGAATTTTCGACTTAGGTTTCAATCGGCATATGCTTCCGCGTAAAATAACGATGTTTCATGTAACTGATTTTCACAAAATTTCTTCTTTTTAAAACATGATTGTTTGCCGATTAATCGCATTGGTTATATGTATATATATCACATTTTTATCATGCCGACTCTAAAATTCGACAGATATTCAAAACATCTCTATGAACTGATTGAAGACCATTCTTGTAACTGTGGCAAAAACTCGATTTTGATGACGCATTTCATATAAAGCAGAATCGACATGTTTTCCGAGATGCAAACGTAGATTTGCCGATTTTGCAATCAGAAGTTGTTTACTTCAATAAATAAAATGTTTCGACTAAATATTAATAAAATATTTTCCAAAATTACAGACTTGGGATATATAATTTCACAATGTTTTTATATCATTGCAATTATATTTTTTCAAATACCAGAAGAGAAAAAAAAGATGATCCATTATTTCTCAAAATTTGCCGACAGGTCTGGCCAAAATGCCGACTTCTTAAAAATCTGGGGGTGTCCCACCCCTCACCCCCCACCTCGCCACGTCCCTGATGGTCAGTTATTTGACTCAATTAGGGACATTTATGTGGACAATGAACAGAAGTCCGAGTTCACTAATAGAGCATGGGTTAAATATTTACCACAATATTTAATAATTAATAATTTTAAATATTTATAAATGTAAATATTTACCACAATCTTAAGTTTAAAATTGCAATATTAAGAGAACCATGAACAAAAAATGATGCAAAATTAATTGAAATCATATTCCCTGCGAACAAGCCGGTCGCCAAAGGCGACTAGTATAACATAAAACATAATATAACAAACATAATAGTATGGCATAATAATGCTTCAGTCCAAAATCCTTTACTTAATTCACTAGAGTTACTTTAATTACATTACTTTGATTACATTATTTAAATACGTTACTTTAATTGCATCTACAACTGTGCAGTTATATCGCTCAGATACTTCAATTTTTGTGGTGAATAAACATTTGTTCTCTCAGCCTTAATACCTAAATCATGGAAATATGATTCAAACTCAGCATGACAGAACTCAAGGCCATTATCCGTTCTTACATTTAAGAATGAATAATGGACTTGAGTTCTGTCACTCTGAGTTTGAATCATATTTAGATGATTTAGGTATTAAGGCTGAGAGAACAAAAATCTCTCAGCCCTTTTCTGGTAATTTGAGAAATGTTTAAAAACCTAATTTTTCTCTTTGATAGGATAGGTAGTTACTTTGCGGTTATAGTCATCACTCATCAATAATACTTCAAAAATAACGATGACCACCAATAGCCACAACTGGAAAAGGACCACTAAGATCTAAGTGTAAAAGCTCAAGTGGTTTACTCGATCGTAATTTACCTATTTGCTGAAATGATTTACGACGAGATTTAGCAAGTTTAAGAGTTCGCATTTCAAATCTGAATACTTTAACTTGGGTAATCTTTTTTTTACACATTTGTTCTTACTGGTCAGTACGCTATACCTTTTATTAATATGACACATTCTATTGTGCCAAGAACGTAAATTATTTACATTGAATGTAGAAAAATTTTGAATCTTAGATTTAATCTTATTGACACTTTCATATCGCAAGTTTTCCCTTTACATTTTTAGATTTATGATTTATATCAATCTTGGGATTAAAACAAAACAGACCATTGACTTTCTTGGCTGCAAATAATTTGTGGCTATCTTTAGCATATTTGATTTAGCAGTATTAATTTGACCTTCCTTACATATGAAAGTTGATCCTGCCTTATCAATCAGTGACCAGAAATTAGATTTCGTCTTAAAGTTAAGGTGAATACGTTCAAAAGATCCACGGTTTCCAACTCACCGTTATTTTTGAAGATCATTCTTACTGTTCCAGTTCCTTTTATGTCACAGCGTACTCCTCTAACAGCTCAGACATTGTTGTGTTCTTCACTGGTTCCTGAGAAGATTTCTGTTACCGCAGAAGTGGGAGGTGGCTGTTGTGTGCAAAATCCAAGAATCTTTTTCACATTCTTGACTTAAATTGGATTCGTCTATAAAGGTGTTCTTTTAATGCTTCATATATTTAGTATTCTTTCTCATAGGGTAGATATTCTTCTTATAGGACGGCAGTTTGGACTTGCTTTTTGTGGACTTCAAAATGTTTTTTCTTTCAACGGATTGGTAGGCACAAGTTTCGTATTGAATCTTAATGGATTGCTTCAACCTGGATTCTTCAGCAATGAGTTCTTAAAGAATCGTGTCAAACATGAAATCCTTGTCATTCCACCTGTATATATATTGGACAATACCACTAAACTCAGGCGGCAGGAAAAAAATTAGTTGAAATGATTGATACCATTCACTTACAAGTTTACTAGCATCTTTAAGTAGATCAACTATTCTTTGTATCTGAGCTGCATAAATTCCAATTTCTTCCTGTGGATTGATTCGGCATGAGAAAAAGTCGTCGGTAAGACCTATTACACAAGCGTGAGAGTTTGGTCTAACATGTTCTAGACGTTTCGAGGCTACTACAGGATCCTCTTTTTCGTCAATCACACATCTATAAGTCTTTGACATGTTCAAATATATCGTTCTGTAGGTTTTGTCCTTCCTCGAGTTGAATTCTCTTAGTTCTTTGAATTTTTCTTTTTCCAATTTTATTTCATTTCCTGTTACTATCCGCCAACAGTTTCTGTCTATTAATAACACTTTCATGTCAGTGCGGCAGGACGAGTGGTTGTCGACTTCTAGTGTTTCGATAGAAGATTCCAACTTGAAAAAAAGAAATTCCGGCCGGCCGTCTAAAAACTCCTCTAGTTGTTGACTTCAATATATCCTTCCTGCTGCTCTTTCTTCAATCTAACATGTCCTGGGCCCATTAACTCTTAAAAGGGGCAGGAAGAAAGCTAGCCAATGATCATTCTCAGGTTTATTCTATTTGGATACAAAAGGACCATAATACTTAAATTAGAGACAGGCAGCTTGACATATAATTCTGGATATGAAAGAGCGGCTGCTGGATGATAGGCTAAAATCTTCCTGGCCCTTCCGTAGAATTTTAAAGAATGATAGACAAAAGGATACGTTAAAGTAATAATACGTTACGAGGATGACAAAATAATATGTTAAAAACCATTAATTGGGACGAACTCACTTTCAGAACATATTTACAGTTACAAAATTTCCACCTTACAGAGTGGATACTCGTCATACTACTACAAGTGCAATAGCAAAGTCCAGAGGCAAAAATGCATAGTAAAGACAAGCATCTTACATTACTCTTCTTACATTCAGAAGATCTGCATATCAGCTGCGCTTATCGCATAGAAAAGGCATACAATTCTGAATAAATAGCTGTGAATATAGCTGTCAAGTGAAATGAATTTCTCAAAGCAATGACGCAAAACCTTGAGGAAAGAATGCTTCGAATCTTATAGTAAAGAGTACGAGTGACAATACGAATTTAGAAATGAATGCAAGTTATTTCAAAACTTAAAATTTCCAAACAATTTTAAATTGTTTGCGAAATTTCCAAACAATTCTAAAATATGATAAAGATAATAGAATAAGAATTCAAAGATTATAAATGAAGTGATCAATAAATTACTACAAACCCCTAAATATGCAGATCGTAAAGAGCAATATACAAATCCTCAATAAAGATCTCGAAATAAGCATCTTGACCAATGCTCTAAAAATCCTCATAAAGATCTCGAAATTGACAATCCGACCAGTGCATTTCTACTACATTTTAAAGTTTGATGAAGATAATACGATAAGAATTCAAAGATTATAAATGAAGTGATCGATAAATTA